>RJWM01008635.1:0-13022 GCA_004363535.1 Dasyprocta punctata
GTTTTTGGCATAGGGAAAGCCAGTTTTTCCAGCACCACTTATTAAAGAGGCTATCCTTCTTCCAGTGAACGTGTTTGGCCCCTTCGTCAAAGATAAAGGGGATAAGTGTATTTGTAGTTGTGGTTGTATCTTCTAATCTATTCCATTGATCTTTGGGTCTGTTTTTATTCCAGTACCATGCTGATTTTATCACAGAAGCATTGTAGTATAACATTAAGTCAGGGATTGTGATGTCTCGTGCCTTGTTTTGTTGCCCAGAATTTCCTGTGCTATTCTAGGTCTCTTCTGGTTCCAGATGAATTGTAGCAATGATTTGTCTAGATCTGTAAGGTATGCTGATGGTATTTTGATTGGAATTGCATTAAATCTGTATAACAATTTTGGGAGAATGACCATTTTTACAATGTTTGTTCTTCCTATCCATGAACAAGGAATGTCTTTCCATTTTCTGAGATCCTCTTCGATTTCTTTTTTCAGGATATTGCCGTTTTCACTGAATAGATCTTTCACATCCTTTGTTCGATTGATACCTAAGTATTTCTTTTTTTTTTCTTTTTTCTTTTTTTTTTTTTTTTTGATGCTATTGTGAAAGGTGTGGATTCGCTTCTTTCCCTCTCAGTGAGTTTGCTGTTTGTGTACAGGAATGCTATTGATTTTTGAGTGTTGACTTTGTATCCAGGTACATTACTGAATTTGCTATTACACCTAGAAGTCTTTCAATGGAGTTTTTGGGGTATTCTATATAGAGTATCATGTCATCTGCAAATGATTGTACTTTAAATTTTTCCTTTCCTATCCTTATTCGTTTTATTTCTCTCTCTTGTCTAATTGCTCTGGCTAATATTTCCAGCACTATATTGTATAGCAGTGGTGATAATGGACATTCTCATCTTGTTCCTGATTTTGGAGTAAAAGCTTTCAGTTTTTAACCATTTAGTATGATGCTCACTGTTGGTTTCTCATAGATAGCTTTTATCAGATTGAGGTAAAGATCATCTATTTCAATTTTCCATAGAATCCTTATCATGGATGAGTGTTGGACTTTATCAAAAGCTTTTTCTGCATTTATTCAAATGATCATGTGATTCTTATCTTTGGCTCTGTTGATATGGTGTATTACACTTATTGATTTGTGCATGTTGAATGACCCCTGCATTCCTGGGATGAATCCCACTTGGTTGTGGTGTATAATCCTCTTGATGACTTGCTGCATTCTGTTTGCCAGTGTTTCATTGAGGATTTTTGAATTTATGTTTATTAGGGAGACTGGCCTGTAGTTCTCTCTTTTTGGTTCAGTCTTTCTCTGGTTTTGGTATTGAGGGCACTACTTGCTTCCAGGAATGAGTTAAGGAGAATTGCTTCCCTTTCAATTTCACTGAAGAGTTTGAGGAGTGTTGGCATTAAGTCTTTCTTGAATTTCTTGTAGAATTCAGCTGTGAATCCATCAGGACCTGGGCTTTTCTTTGTTGGTAAGGTTTTAATTACATTTTCAATTTCATTAATTGAAATTGGGTTATTCAGCTGTTTCACATCTTCTTAGTTCAGCTTCGGTAATTCATATGTTTCTAGGAATCTATTTCTTCTGTGCTATCAAACTTATGAGAGTAAAGGCTTTCAAATAGGTATTGATGATCTTCTGTATTTCCTCAGAGTCTGTAGTGATTTCACCCTTTTCATTCCTTATTGCATGAATTTGAGTTTTTGACTTTCCTCTGTTTAATTAGGTTGGCTAGGGGCTTAACACTTTTATTTATTCTTTCAAAGAACAAACTCTTTGATTCATTAATTCTTTGTATTGTTTTCTTAGTCTCTATTGCATTAATTTCTGCTCTTATCTTTATAATTTCCTCCCTTTTTTTGTCTTTGGGCTTGACTTGTTCTTCTTTTTCTAGATGTTTGAGGTGTAGCATCAGACTGTCTATTTGTGTTCGTTCTGTCCTCCTGATGTGAGAATTCACTGCAATAAATTTTCCTCTGAGAAGTGCTTTCATTGCATCCCACAGGTTCCAGTAAGTTGTTTTTGTATTTTCATTTGGTTGTAGATATTGTTTAATTTCTTCTTTAATTTCCTCTGTGACCCATTGATTGTTCCAGAGTGTATTATAGAATTTCCATGTGTTCATGAGTTTTTGCAATTTCTTTTGTCATTCATTTCTAGTTTCATGGCACCATGATCACATAATATGCATGGAATAATTTCAGTTCCTTTGCATTTATTTAAGCATGTTGTATGGGCTAGTATAAAACATGGTCTGTTTTAGAGAATGTAAATGTGCAGCTGAGAAGAATGTATATTCTGATGTTGTTGAGTGGAACACCCTATACACCTCTACTAAGTCCATTTGTTCACAAGTTTGATTCAGTACTGCTATTTGTTTGCTGATTTTCTATCTGGTTGATCTGTCTCTTTGTGTTAATGGGGTGTTAAGGTCTCCCATTAAAATTGTGTTGTTTATTTGATTTTTCATTTCTATTAATATTTGTCTTACATTGTTGGGTGTTCCCATATTTGATGCATATATATTTAAGATTGTTATCTCTTCCTCATGAATAGTTTTCCACTAACTAGTATATAACTCCCTTCTCTTTTGATCATTCTTGGTTTGAAGTTCACATTTTTTGCAAACAGAATAGCTACCCTTGCCTTTGTTGTTGTTGTTGTTGTTGTTGTTCCTGTTGCATGGAGTATTGTTTTCCATCCTTTGACTTTCAGTGTATGAATTTCCTTTTGGGTTAGATGGGCTTCTTGTATACAGCATATGGTTGAATGCTGTTTATTAATCCACTCTGCTAGTCCTTTTCTTTTAATTGATGAATTGAGGCCATTTACATTAACAGTTTTGACTGATATATATTGGCTTCTTTTTGTCTTTCTGCTGTTGCTTTCTCTTTCCCCTCTGTTTAATTGTTTACTTTGCCTTGTGGTTTTTTTCTGTTGGTGATTATGAATTCATAGTTATTTTTATGCCTATCTAGAATATCTTTTAGTATTCTTTGCAGGGTTGGTTTGGTGGTCATGAAGCTCTTCAGCTCTTCTTTGTCATGGAAGTATCTTATTTCTCCATCAATTTTGAAGGACAGTTTTGCAGGGTACATCAATCTGGGTTCGAAGTCATTTTCCTTTAGGATTTGAAATATCTCACTCCATGCTCTTCTTGATGTCATTGTTTATGTTGAGAAGTCTGCTGTGATTCTGATGGGCTTTCCCCTATAGGCGATCTGTCTCTTTTCTCTAACAGCTTTTAATATTCTGTTCTTATGATGAATTTCTGGGATGTTGATTATTATATGTCTGGGTGTAGATTTATTTTGGTTATGGCTCATTGGAGTTCTATATGCTTCACTTATCTGTTTGTCAGTTTCCTTTCCCACGTTTGGGAAATTTTTGGCTATTATTTCTGTAAATAGTCTTTTGATATTTGTGGTGTCCCCTTTTCATTTACATCTATCAATCTTATATTGTTTTTCCTTGCATCATCTTGCAACTGTTGAATTGTTACTTCCTGATTGCCTGTTATTTTTAAAAGATCTTTCCTGTTCACTAGATGCAGTCTTGTCATCAAGATCTGAAAGTCTATCTGCACACTCATTGAGGCATTTTGCTGGCTTTTGATGGAGATTTTGATTTCCTGGATATCTCTTTACATCTGTTTCATGCATTCTGTGTCTTTCTTATGTTGTTCATTCAAGGTTTCTATCTTTTTGCAGTGCTCCTGAATCTTTTTGCCTGTTTTACTTTCATTTTTTAAAATTTTTAATTTTATCTTAAAGATAGTAAAATCCAGCAAAACATAACAGAACAGAGTCAATCAAAACAAAGCAGTAGAATTGGTATAGAACTTCAGATCAAGATACTAGGAAAACAGTAGCTACTATAGTATACCTTGTTATCTTCACAATAGTTGGCCATTCCATCAGGTACCGTAAAATCAAACCAAAAACGAAACAGAATAAAACCAATCAAAACAGAATGTGAAATAAAGAAAAAAATTAATCAGAATAAAGCAAAACAATGAGAACGATATTGGGCCTCAAGAGAAGACAGAAGGGAATCCCCCATGTTTGCTACATTGCATACTGTCATCCTCCCAAGAGATGCTCAGACTGCCGGCCCCAAGCAAAATCAACCAAACAATACAAGCATTTAGTTGTTTTATGTACCTTAGTTTCTATCAAATTAGCCAGTCCTCCAAACCAGTAGGTTGCTTATGGGGTATGGGTCTTGATTCTCAGCCCATGTACTGGTAGGCACATGGGAGGTGCAGATCTTTCTCTTCCTGGAGTCTGTGCTGCTCATGCCACTCATCAAGAAGGCTAGCTAGTTGTCTTCTGGTTGGATCCTCCCTGACACAGCATGGCAGGTTCTCAGGAGGCACAGATCTTTTTCCTCCTCTATTTTTTTTAACAATATCTTCTTTAGATGTGTTCAACATTTCTTTTATTATGTTTATCATTTCTTCTTTTACTTGAGAGATTATTTCTGATCTGAGCTCCTTTACAGCTTCATGGACTTGTTTTTTTACTTCAGTTGCTATCATTTCACAAGTTTCGGGTGTATAGCTTACACTTCCTTCTATGTTCATGTGTCCTAGGCTTGTTTGGGGTGGGCTGGAGGTTTGAGATTGCATTTTGCTCTTGTGTTTTGTCATTTGTATTCCCCTGGAGAAGCTGAATACAAGGTTTTAGTTGCTTCCTGGGTTGAGGATATCTGTCCATACTGCAGGGAGTTTCCCCAGTTGAGTGGGGGTCATTGGTCAGGTCTTACCTGATCACTAGTGGCACTCAAAGTCTCCTCAAATGTTGGGAGTACACTAGGTGGGCCTTCAGCACACCCACAAGGTCCTCCAAAGCTCTCCAGCTATTTGAGGCTGCTGGGCAGAACTCTACCAAGTTCTGAGCAGCATACCAAGGCTGAACAGCTAGATGGGGTACATTGTGCAGGCCTTCAGCTCAGGCCACGTGGTGCACCAAAGCTCCCCAACTGCTTGGGGTTTCTGGGTGTGGCCCTACCAGGTTGCAAGTGAGGTGCTGAGCGTGCATGGCTGGATGGGGCTTGTTCTGCAGGCCTTCGGATCCCAACACTGTGTGTGCATACTTTTCTTCTTGCTATTTTCTTCCAATATAATTTATAGAGGGTAAAGAAATTCTTCCCATCCCTTTATGTTTCTCCTACCTTTATCCATATCTTTTGCCAGACTTCCTTCTCTTGTTCCTTTTTTTCCTTTTCTCCTCTGTTTTCTCCCCCTTTTACATTTGTCTCCCTTTAACTTTTTCTCTAATAGTTAGAACAATCATAGAATATTTTCCCACCCTCATTTCTCACTAACAATGTTTTCCCTGTTATTCTCATCTAAATGTATAGCACATCTTTACCTTTAGGATGCGTTGCCTCCCTCCTGTTCCCTCTTCCCCATACCACATAGCAGAAGACTTTAAAAAACTATTTGCTTTTTCTCTTTTCCCCTTCTGGAATTACCCAGTCCCTAACCTCCCGAGCTTCAGGTAATTAATTTTATAAAATTACTATGGAATGTTGTCTGTTACTGTTGTAGTCAGGGGTACAAGAACGATTAAATACAGGACTCAGAACTTATAATATTATTTTATGATGATCACACAGAGTCAAATACAAGAAAGTGAAGGAAATCTGTCCACAACATTAGACCTAGAAAACCCAGCAAAGGGCCTGGATCCCACAACAATGTCCTGTATGAGTCCAGCTGAA
Organism: Dasyprocta punctata; assembly: GCA_004363535.1. Classification (NCBI taxonomy): domain Eukaryota; kingdom Metazoa; phylum Chordata; class Mammalia; order Rodentia; family Dasyproctidae; genus Dasyprocta; species Dasyprocta punctata. The sequence goes on from RJWM01008635.1 coordinate 5,726, forward strand.
GACCTAGAGCCCATGACTCTTGGGAGGCATTGAAGCTAGACATTGACCACAAGTGCAGGACTGTGGCATGGCCAGGGCATGATCAGCCCAAAAACAAAGAGCACCTGGGGCAAGCCACATGAAGAAGCTGCTTTAGACCAGAAAAACACCAAGCCCCTTGACAATCTAAGTAATGGGTTGCTAGGCAGCAGGGTTGAAATTGACATCATCCTTTTGAGTATAGAAATAAACATGCTACATTGGTTAAGAAGTTCCTTTCCTCCTATCAGGAGGTGAGGGCTCCATCTGACCCCAGCTTTGTCTCTTCTTTATTTTCTCATCCTCTTGTGGTCCTTCACCCCAAGAACCTCAAGAGTCACATGGGTTGCAGCATATGGTGCCTGAACATGGATGGGATAACAGATTGAGTGAGAGGGGACACTTCTCATTTGCGTGCAACTAAGGAGGAGAAGTGCATTGATATAGGTCAATAGTCATAACTAGAGTGTATTGGTATTGGCCTCATCAGGTGTAAAGATTGGGGCATTGAAACAATCCCTTATTCTCTAGGGCCAGTTATAAACAGGCTTGTGAGAAATCCTTTCCCCAGAAAAAAAAAGAGGTGTATTGATTCTATCACTTGTCTAATTATGGGAAAACATTCTAAAGAATCACAAATGTACAAGGAACTGTTTGTTGTATGCTTGATTCCAGTATTTACATTCTTTCTGTGGATTTGAATTAGTGTCTTAATTGTAAACTTCTTGAGACAACCACAATGAAATTGGCTCCAGGCACCATTTTAAAATCCAGTACTGAGCAGGGAACAGATGGCGGCATGACCACCACCCTGATAACCTTAACTGAGCCACAAGCAGTAACTCCTGCCTTTTCAGCTTAGACAAATTTTGCTGCAACAGAGGATGGAATTTTCACCCCTCAGGAAGTAGAGCCATTTTCTCTCTCTCCCTTGCAATTAGCACTAAAGGAAGTCATATGAATGGGGGAGTGTATGGAGGATTTTCAACATATCTACCAGGTTACAGAACTTCGAGTCCCCAATAACTCGCTTAAGTCATTAAAAGAATTTTAAAGTGCTACTGCCAACTATGGTCCGACAGCCCCATTTACCTTGAATTTTATAGAGCTCCTAGGACAGCAAGTTATGGCCCTGAATGATTGGAAAGATATACCTAAAGCATATTTAAGTCTGGGGAATTATTTGTTGTGGAAAGGAAATTTTTCTGAATTGTGCACAGACCAGGCCACATGCAATGCCACTCGGAACATAGCTATTACAAAAGATATGCTGATTCCTGAGAAGGTGTCTTTGCTGCCACAGGCAGTTAACTTGCTTTTGCTATGCAAGTGTATGACCAAGTTAGAATGGCTTCCACTAGAGCCTGGAGGGTGTTACCCTCAAGGGGAGAAACATCCCTGGATTTGACTTCTGTTCATCAGGGTCTGGGTCGTACCATTTCAGGATTTTGCTGCATGTTTATTGCAAGCTAGTGAAAGAATTATGTGACAAAGAAGTGAGTAAATGAATAGGTCAAACAAGTGGCTTTTGAAAATGCAAATAAACGGTGTATAGAAGCTTTAGGAGCCCACAAAAAGTGAGCTATGCTGTGTGAGATGATACAGATTTGTGCAGATACTGGCCCCTTACATGTACAGGGGGCTGTTTGGCAGCAGCTACCACTCAGGTTGTTAACTCACAGCCTAAAGGACAGGGAAAAGGGAAAGAACAAGGCTACTTGTTTTAGTTGTGGGAGGAAGACATCTTGCTTGAAATTGTTCTGCTGCTGTACCTGTGGGAGCAGCACAGCCATTGTCTAGCTCTTCCAAAACACCTCCTCATATCTGTGCGAAGTCTCCCTAAGGATATCATTGAGGAAGTGATTGTAGAACAAAAATAGATGTGGAAGGCCAGTCCATTCTAGGAAACTTCCAACGGGGCCTGCCTCAGCCCCACCAAGCAATGGGGATGCTTTCCTCAATTCCTCCTCAGCCTCACCCTCTGCTGCCAAGCACATTTCTGACCTCTGATGAGCAACAAAACACAGCAGAGGCTTGGACTTCAGTTCCTCCTTCAGATTCACACTAACTCTTGAAATGGGACCTCAAGTTATTCCTACTGTGGTCTATGAGCCATCCCTTCAAGAAACAGTGGATCTACTACTAGGTCATAGCAGTCTCATGTTAAAAGGTCTCTAGATTTTGCCAGGTGTCATTGATGCTGCCTACACAGAGGAAATTAAGGTTGTGGTTCAATCTACTAAAAACACCATATTGCTCAATTGGTTATTCTACAAATAAGGAAAATGGCTCCAAGGGCTTTGGTTCTTATACTTATTGGATTCAACAGATTAAGCAGGATTGCCCCGAGATGGAATTGATCATTGAAGGAAAAACATTTAAAGGGCTTTTAGACACAGGTGCAGATGTTTCTGTTATTGCCCAATGCCACTGGCCTGTGACATGGCTTCTGGTTGTGGCAACTAAAGATCTACAGGATGTGGGCAGTGTTTCTCACCCCAATAGAAGTGTTAAATTGTTAACCTGGAGAGATGCAGAAGGACGTTCTGGACATTTCTCACCTTATGTCCTCCCCCATATGCCAGTCAATTCAAGAAGTAGTGACGTATTACAGGATATGGGGGCATTTCTGGTTAGCTCTAACTCTTTGGTAACTCATCAAATGTTACAACGAAGTTTCCTCCCCACTCAAGGGCTTGATAAAAGCAATCAAGGAAGGAGAGAACCTCTTCCAACAGGCCCAAAAAAGGACAATTTTGGCATAGGACACTCACCTTCACATTTTCAGAAGGGCCCTTGATCTCTTCTCTGACCCCACAGATGGTATTCAAGATAATTTGAATGTCTGATGACCCTGTTTTGGTTGATCAGTGGCCACTTAGAAGAAGCTTTTAGCAGCTCATACACTGGCTAATGAACAAATAATGGCAGGATATATAGAACACTTCAATAGCCCTTGAAATACTCCAATTTTCATAATAAAAAAGAAGTCAAGAAAATGCAGATTATTGCAAGATTTGCAGGCTTTTAATAAAACCATGAAACCTATGGGAGCACTTCAATCAGGATTGCCAAGTCCTGTAGCTATTACTTTGCATTTTTCTTTCATGGTGATTGATTTAAAAGACTGCTTTCTTTACTATTCCCCGTCATCCTCAGAATAAGAAACGTTTTGCCTGTAGTCTACCTTCTATTAATTATCAGGTCCCTATTCACTGCTTCCAATGGTGTTGTCTGCCACAAGGAATGGCAAATAGTCCAGCTTTATGTCAAGGGTTTGTGGCAGCAGCTATTTTGTCAGTCTGTCAGGCTTATCCATCTATTTATCTCACTCATTATGTGAGTAAGTATATTGGCACGTGAATCCTTACTCACTTCACACCAGGTATTTATCCAATTAGGCAATGCCCTTCAGAGTGCTGCCTAATTGTGGCCCCTGAAAATGTGCAAACCATGGCATATTTGGGTTACATCATCCAGCAAACACATATTGTGCCCCAAACTGTTCAGATTCAAACCAATTACCTTGCAAACTTATCTGATTTTCAGACTTTACTTGGTAATATTAATTGGTTCCACCCAGCTCTTAAGCTAACAACTCATGATTTAGGTCCTTTCTTTGACATTCTTAAGGGGGACCCAGCTTCCACATCTCCAAGGACACTCACATCAGAGGCTAAAGTTGCCTTGGACAAAATTAATCTGGCTCTCTCTAATGCCCAACTTTCTAGAGTTGACTCAGCTTTGCCAATATTTTTAATTATCTTCCCTACTCAATGCATGCCTACTGGGGTCTTTTGGCAGTCTCAGGGGTCTTTACAATGGCTACATATGCCACATTCCATCAAAACGCCTCTGCCTTGTGCAGACAGCTCCATTTAACCTGAGAACAGGCTTGACAAATTGTTAAACAATGCTCCTCATGTGTGATACATCTTCCCTCGCTTTCCATGGGGGTTAATTCCCAATGGTTACACGTCAATCATCTCTGGAAGATGGATGTCATTCACATTCCTGAGTTTGGTTCTCTATGCTGGGTCCATGTTTCAGTGGACACTTTCTCGAACTTTATCTTTGCTTCTGCTCACACTGGTGAAGTGGCTAAGCACATCATTGCTCATAGCTTGGATACCTTTAGTGCCCTAGACTGCCTGTGAGCACTTAAGTCTGAGAATGACCCAGCCTATATGAGTGCTGCTTTCCAAATGTTTGTGAAACTTTTCATGTTTCCCTTACCACAGGAATTACTTAAACTCTCAAGGTCAAGGAATTGTTGAGCGTGCTCACTGTAAGCTTAAGATTCAATTATAAAAACAAAAAGGTGAACCTTTTCCTACAAATTTTATACCTCATAATCAATTTCATTTGGCAGTATATATTATTACCTTTTTAAATTCTACTAAGGATGGAATTATAGCAGCAGAAAGACAATTTAATTGGGTAAAGAAAATAAAGGGTTAGGAAGAGTCTTTTGGAAGAATCTTTATACTGGACATTGGAAAGGCCCCAGTCCACTACTCACCTGGGGTAGAGGGTAGAGGGTATACTTATATTTTTCCAGAGAATGCTGAATGGCCTATCTGGATGCCAGAGCATGCTGTCTGGCTGTATGATGGACCCAAATCCAGAGAAGGAGTTGATTCTATCTCTCAAGAAACCGATGCTCTGTCCTATGACAGTGATGCCTCAGAAACCATACCATAACTGATAGACAAGAATGCGGTTAGACAAGACCTAGAGCAAATCAAAGGAATTGATGCAGGATGCCCAGCAGATGGTAACCAAAAACAAAATCAAAGATCTAAATAGATGACCAGGGGTCCCACAACTCAGCATGATGCAAGACTCACCACGACCCTCAGGGGAACACCTGGCCAGTCTTGCAGGACACAGAGGTATGCAGCCAAGCCCAGATCAGCCCAGGACCCCAGAGCTGCTCATCAGGGACTGACCAACATAGCTGCAGGGCCTTGCAGAGCTTGGGCTCCCCCCACCAGAGTGCAGATCACGCGTGAGCTAAATACTTCAATGGAGCGGCCTGTGCACACCACATCTTAGAGCTCATGTGCCCCCACCCAGCCAGGAGCAAGGCCCCAGAACTGTAGGCCTGGGACTCGCCCAGGCTTGCCCTGGCACGGCTGTTGCTCTGAACTTGCAGACAGACTCATAGTCTGGGCAGTGTCACACTCTGGGGTACACTCTGCCTAACTTGCTTGGACCGGGAGGCCTTGGCCCCCACCCAGTTAAGGTGGAGGTTCCACCTGCATGCCCCAGGAGGGCTCCCTCACTTACTGAGCACAGGATCCAACTCTACCAGATCCCATGACTCAGCATGACCCACTGCTCAGCATGACCCACAGGGAAACACCTGGTCAGACTTGCAGGACACAGAGTCACATAGGTTCTAGAAGAAAATGACAAAATGAAAGACCAAGAGGCAGTCTCAGTCCCCTAGACCACAAAGAACAAACCCAAGAGACACTGAAATGGAAGACAGTGGGAATCACAAAAGTGGACTTTCTGAAATGATAGAAAATGCAATAAAGAAACAGCTTGATGAAGCTATACAGAAATTCAAATCAGAAATATTCTCTCAGCTAAAAAATGAAAGGCAAATCATTATTAAAGAAATGTTGTGTGTATCTAAAGAAGAGCAAGATAAAAAATAGAAGAACTTAAGAAAATGATTGAAACTTTGAATGAACAATATAAGACACAAACAAAATGCATGAAACAGATGCAAAGGGAAATGCAAGAAATGAAAAACTCCATGGAAAGTTTGAAAAAGCGATTAAATGAAGCTGAAGATAGAATCTCAGATCTTGAACACAGCATGGGAGATCATGGCCATGAAAGAAAACATCTCCTAAAAATAGTAAGGAACCAAGAAACAACAATTCAACAGCTGCAAGATGATGCCAAGAGAAATAACATAAGATTAATAGGTATAAACACAAAAGCAGAGGTTTACTAATACTAATGACCTGCAAAGACTATTCACAGAAATAATAAAAGAAAACTTTCCAAACATGGGAAGAGAATCTGAAATACAGGTAACTGAGGCATACAGAACCCAAATGAACCATGACCAAAATAAATCTTCACCCAGACATATTATAATAAGGGTATCAGAAATACAGCACAAGAACAAAATACTAAAATCTGTCAGAGAAAAGAAACAGATCACCTATGAAGGAAAGCCTATCAGAATCACGGCAGACTTCTCAACACAAACCTTCAAGTCAAGAAGAGCTTGGAGTGAAGTATTCCAAATCCTGAAAGAAAACAACTTTGAACCCAGATTGATGTAACCTATGAAATTATCCTTAAAAATTGATGGAGAAATAAGATACTTTCATGACAAAGAACAACTGAAGAAACTTATGGTGACCAAACCAACACTACAAAGAGTACTGAATGACACTCTAGAAAGAGACAATGATAGCCACAATCTTAAGAACAACAACCAAAGGAAACCACTAAGCAGGGCAAATAATTAGGGAGAAAATGTAGAAAACCAACAAAAGAAAGATATCATGACAGGGATGAGCCAGCACATATCAGTTATATCAAAGTAAATGCTCTCAACTCACCAATAAAAAGAAACAGACTAGCAGAGTGGGTTAAGAAACAAAACCCAACAATATGCTGTGTACAAGAAACACACTTCACTCAAAAGGAAATTCACAGACTAAAAATCAAAGGCTGGAAAACAATACTCCATGCAACAGGAACCCAGAAAAAAGCAGGGCTAGTTATTATGTTTGCAGACAATGTAAACTTCAAAGAATGAGCAAAAGAGATAAAGAAGGTCACTACATACTTGCCAGGGGAAAACTTGAAGAGGAAGAGATTACAATCTTAAATATATATGCACCGAATATGGGAGCACCCAACCATGTAAGACAATTCTTTTTCTTTTTTTGCCTATTTTTTTTATTTTATTTAAAAGAAAATAGACACAGAAGATAGAAACAAAAGGCATGAAAGACAAACAACAACAACGACAGATCTGATACAATTACACTGTAGGTTTACACTCTGAGGTGGTTGAAGTTTGACAGTAGTTACAATATTACATATCGTTACCTTCATAGGGGTTGATCATGTTGACAGACATAGACACGCAAGGTTTATCAATTCAGGAATATTAATTTTCTTTTTCTATAGCTAATGTACCCAGCAATAGAGTTTTTTTTAGCTGTCTTATTTATGCATATCTATAAATTTATGTCTTTTTCTTTTTCGCTTCCTTTCTTCCTTTCCCCTTAGAGTAACC
>RJWM01008635.1:13122-72001 GCA_004363535.1 Dasyprocta punctata
ATCATTGAAATAACTACCCATAATATCAGGTCTAATATAATCAAGCTAAATAGTTCAGAGTGAAGCCTATAAAGGATAAAAGAATGGTCATATTTAAGAGAAACAAAAAAACTAAAGGATTCAACTAACAACAACAACATATCCTATACTGTAAGATTATAGGTTTAAGACTTTAGATGGTTGGAATTTTACAGTGGTTACAACATTGTATATTACCATTAAGGGGGCTGTTCAGATGGACAGATAAAGACACGTAGGATTGATCTGATCATATGAATATCAACTGTTCTCTCTCACCAGTTAATGCATTTAGTAGTATAGACTTTTAAACAATCTTATGAATACCCTCATATAAAACTATGTCTTTTTTCCATAGCTTCCTTCCTCGGGTCCCCTTGTAATATCTCTTATTGTGTAAGACAATTCTTAATAGACATGAAAAACCAAATAAACAATAATACTGTTACAACAGGGGACCTTAACACCGCATTGTCACAGAGACATAGGTCAACCAAACAAAAAATCAGCAAAGAAATAACAGAACTGAATCAAACTTGTGAACAACTGGACCTAGTAGATGTATACCGAGTATTCCACCCATCAACATCAGAATGCACATTCTTCTCAGCTGCACATGGGTCATTCTCTAAAATACATCATATACTGGTCCACAAAACAAGTTTAAGTAAATGCAAACGAACTGACATAATTCCATGCATATTATCTGGTCATAGTACAGTAAAATTGGAAATGACTGGAAAAAAAAAACCTAAAATAAACGCATAAACACATGGAAATTAAATAATACCCTCCTAAATAGCCAATGAGTCACAGAAGAAGTTAAAGAAGAAATTAAACAATATCTACAATTGAATGAAAATGCAAATACAAATTACTGGAACCTGTGGGATACAATGAAAGCAGTCCTGGGAGAGAAATTTATAGCACTAAACTCCCACATTGGAAAAACGGAAAGAACACACATAAACAACCTAATGCTGCACCTCAAACTTCTTGAAAAAGAAGAGCAATTCAACTACAAAGCCCAAAGAAGGGAGGAAATTATTAAAATTAGAACAGAAATTAATGCAATTGAAACTAAGAAAACAATACAAAGAATTAATGAATCAAAGAGTTGGTTCTTTGAAAGAGTAAATAAAATTGATAAACCCATAGCCAACCTTATCAAAAAGAGGAAAGAAAAAACTCAGATTCATGCAATAAGAAATGAAAAGGGTGAAATCACTACAGACCCGGTGGAAATACAGATCATCAACACCTACTTGGAAAACCTTTACTCACATAGATTTGATAACACAGAAGAAATGGACTGATTCCTAGAAACCTATGAATTACCAAAGCTGAATCAAGAAGATGTAAACCTGCTGAATAACCCAATCTCAGCTAATGAAATTGAAAATGTAATTAAGACCCTACCGACAAAGAAAAGACCAGGCCCTGATGGATTCACTGCTGAATTCTATAAGAAATTTAGGGAAGACTTAATGCCAACACTCCTCAAACTCTTCAATGAAATTGAAAGGGAAACACGTCTCCCTAACTCATTCCTAGAAACAAGTATTACCCTAATACCAAAAGCAGAGAAAGACTCAATCAAAAAAGAAAATTACAGGCCAATCTGCCTAATGAACATAGACGTAAAAATCCTCCATAAAATACTGGCAAATAGAATACAGCGAGTTATCAGAAAGATTATACACCACGATCAAGTGGGATTCATCCCAGGAATGCAGGGATAGTTCAACATATGCAAATCAATACACGTAATATACCATATCAACAGGGCCAAGGACAAGAACCACATGATCATCTCAATAGATGCAGAAAAAGCTTTCGACAAAATCCAACACCCATTCATCATAAAAACCCTACAGAAAATCGGAATAGATGATCTCTACCTCAACCTGATAAAGCTATATGTCATAAACCAACAGCCAGTATCTTACTAAATGGAGAAAAACTGAAAATTTTCAACCTAAAATCAGGAAGAAGACAAGGATGTCCATCATCACCACTCCTATTCAATACACTTCTGGCAATACTACCCAGAGCAATTAGACAACAGAAAGAAATAAAGGGAATAAGAATAGGAAAGGAAGAAGTGAAATTATCATTATTTGCAGATGATATGATACTCTACATAGAAGACCCCCAAAAATCCATTAGAAGACTTCTAGAAGTAATAAGCAAATTTAGTAATATAGCTGGATACAAGGTAAGCACTCAAAAATCAATAGCATTCCTGTACACAAACAACAAACTCACTGACAGAGAAATAAGGGAAACCACACCCTTCACTATAACATCCAAAAAATGAAATACCTAGGAATCAATCTAACAAAGGAAGTAAAAGATCTATACAGTGAAAATTACATTACTCTAATGAAGGAAATCGAAGAAGATTTCAGAAAATGGAAAGATATTCCCTATTCATGGATAGGAAGAACAAACATCGTGAAAATGGCCATTCTCCCAAAATTATTTTACAGATTCAATGCAATCCCAATCAAAGTACCCCTTGCCTACCTCACAGAACTGGAGAAAGCATTCCTGAAATTCATCTGGAACCAGAAACGACCTAGAATAGCAAAGACAATTCTGGGCAAAAAAGGGAAGGCAGGAGGCATCACAATCCCCAACTTGAAACTATACTACAAAGCTACTGTGATAAAATCAGCATGCTACTGGAATCAAAACAGACCTGAAGATCAATGGAATAGATTAGAAAATACTGCCACAACTACAAACACACTTAGCCACCTCACCTTTGACACAGGCCAAACAGGTACACTGGAAGAAAGATAGCCTGTTTAACAAATGGTGCTGGAAAAACTGGCTGTCTATATGCCATGAACTAAAACTAGATCCATGTCTATCACCATGCACTAAAATAAAGTCAAAATGGATCAAAGATCTGAATATAAAAACAGAGACACTAAACTTACTAGAAGACAGAGTAGGTAAAAATCTTGATGACATAAGAGTAGGCAGAGAGTTCATGAACAAAAATCAAATTGCATGGGAAACACTTCCCAGAATCAACAACTGGGATCTTATCTTACAAAAAATTTTTGCATGTCAAAGGAAATCTCCAACAGAGTGAAAAGAAACCCACGAACTGGGAAAATATCTTAGCCAATTGTCGATCAGACAAAGGACTTCTATCTAAAACATATAAAAAATTAAAAGCAATCAGGCCCCTAAAATTCAAGGACCCAATCCAAAAATGGGCATCTGAGATGAATACACACTTCTCAGAGCAAGAAATACAAATGGCAAATAGATATATGAAAAAATGTTCACCATCAATGGTCATTCGGGAAATGCAAATTAAAACAACACTGAGATTCCATCTCACTCCAGAAAGAATGGCCAAGTTTAAAACATCAACCCACAACAAATGCTGGAGGGGCTGTGGAGAAAAAGGAACTCTTCTCCACTGCTGGTCGGAGTGTAGACTGGTGCAACCACTGTGGAAGTCAGTGTGGAGATTCCTCAAGAAGCTAGGATTAGAGATCCCATTCAACCCAGCTATCCCACTTCTGGGCATTTTCCCAGAATTGAAAACATCGTACCACAGTGATATCTGTGCACCCATGTTTATAGCAACACAATTTTAATAACCAGATTTTGGAAACAACCCAAGTGCCCATCAATCAAAGGATGGATAAAAAAGATGTGGTATTTTTATACAATGGAGCACTACTGACCTATTAGGAAAGATTGCATTGAGACTTTTGAAAGTAAATGGTCACGACTTGAGACCATACTCATAAGTGAGATAAATCAAACCCACATGTGTAAATACTGTAATGTTTCCCTAGTGTAAGAAACGGAAAAGTATATATGATCCAAAATCTATAATAAATACTAGGTAAGGGTAAAAAGCAGCTCGAAGAGCAAAAGTAACTGGGAAGGAAAAAGGCGGAAAGATAAAAGGGAAAAGGAAAAGATATAAACCTCTATGTATGTGTATGTAAGATAGCTAAAATGAACACACTGCTGAATATACTGGTTATTGAGAAAGAACAATTAATACTCATATGATTAGATCAATTGTACATGTCTATATCTGTTAATGTAAGTAACCATTTTAAAGATAACAAGACGCAATATTGCAACCATTTTCAAGTTTCTATCATCCGGTTTTGTAAACCTGCAGTGTTACTTTTGTGCATTTACTCTACTCGTTTGTTTGTCTCTTTTGCTTGCTGTCTTTGTTATATATGTCCTTTTTTTGTTCACTTAAATAAAAAAATAAATAAATAAAAATAAATAGGTGACCAGGGTATATAGAGATAACCAAACTGAAAGTTTAATGAAAGTAGGGGGCACAAGAGTTACTAGAATTCTTAAGATAAAATACAAAAATATATGTTAATTATAGATAGGATTTTGTCCTTTCCAAATCCTTTTTATAAGAGATCTCTGCTAATTGACCTGCAACAAATTTGACTAGTCTGTGTACAATTACAAATTCTACAATTGTAAAAATTTAGTGTAATTCAATTTGGCTAACATATATTTGAGTGTGCTCTGATTATGTAAGATGTTTGACTGTTCGTGTACCTGTCTGTCCAGTCTGTTTGCAAGCAGTTGTTGGAAGTCAGCTGAGTTGGTGATCTTTCACACATGTGAAGCCAAAAGCACAAATAGTCATACAGGCGTGCCCAAGTGGCATTGCTCACCTGAGAAATGCCCTGAGGGTATGGGGTACTGGAGGTGAACAGGTGTTTCAGCATCGAGAACATGGGGTATAAGAAGAGAGCTAGTTCAGCAAAGGGGTATGATAAATAGCTCCCTGGGAACTTAGAGAGTTATGGACACCAACAAGCCATGTGATTGTTTCTATGTCTGTCCCAATCTGTACAGATCATCTGTCCATATTTGTCCATTTGGCCATTCTGTGAACAACTGCTGTTTTTATTTTGAGCTCAATAATTTTTTCTCTTTTCCATTTTCTTTTGCATTTCTGGATCATTTGATCAATGTTTAATTTGGGTCATAGACTAAAAAAGCATGCTTCCACCTGGGTTGCCAGCTGGTCAAAATGATGCTAATATTGGTTATGTGAATGTGATGCATATTGTTGCTTATTATTGACTTGAGAGTCTCTCATTGTTCAAAAATAAAGTGTGAATGTTATGATCGGGTTTTTCGTAAGTCATCAAAAATTGTTATTAAGATAATTAAACAAAAATCCCTTAGGGTAGGGAAGATTATTGGACAGGACTCCAATTGATGAATAAGAAAGCAGCTGCCTGGAAACATTGAACCAGTTCTTGTTCATTGATCAGAGGCCCCAGTGATCTCCATGGCCTTATGGGAGACACTCCTGTTGGGAGTCATTAAAACTGGAAATTGAACACACATGTAGGGTTGAAGAATGACCAGGACATGGTCAACCTGAGAATAAAGAGATACCTCAAAGGGCAAGATAAGGTCACAGCTAAGGACACCTGGCTCAAAACCCAATTAACTAAAGACTATAGCTGCAGACATTTCACACCTGTAGTGAAATACATCATGGAGACCTTCTCCTAAGGTACTTCTCCTAAATTAACATAATCTGTTACTTTAAAAAGTCCTTAAACCACTCCCAAGGTCTGTTCAGTTTCCTGCATTTTCCACTCTAACCTCTTCCTTGTTTGAAAACTAAATAAATATAGGCCACCCAGAGACAGTCCTTGTCTTAGCCCCCAGAGTCTCAAACTCCACAGAGGGTTTTGATCCTCCTAGGGCCCTAAAATCATACCACTTGTCTCATTTATTTAAGCCTTCACCATACACTTGTTTGGGAGATTAGAAATCTTGGCCAGGTTCCTAATACATTACAACTAAAGTTATAACAAAATTATTGTAATATGTTCACACTGGTCATCATCAAAAGAAATACAATAAAATTTTTGATTTGTTGAAGGCAGAGGTCTGAATCTGAAACAAAATTCCCATACAGGGCTGGGGATTTAGCTCAGTGGCTCAAGCACTTGCCTGGTAAGTGCAAGGTCATGAGTTCTATTCCTGGTACCAAAACAAAACAAAACAAACAGAAAAGATACCCATACAAAGGTTTTTATACAGGTATGACAAATGATTGTTATTAACATCATGGTGTATTAATGTATTGATGTTTCCAGATATACGAGTTTTCCAAAATGTTAAATGGAGATTGTTTATGGTGGCAGAATTTTGTTTTAGATTCAGACCTCTGCCTTCAACAAATGTTTATGAGATGTACAACCCACTAAAAGTAATAAAATTAGTTAAAAGCTTCTTATATATTATATAGGGAGGGTTGATGAAAAAGGGAATATCTTACGTCAAAAATGCAAATTCAAGTGGGTTACAAAATGTCATCAAGATTGTCCTGCTACAACATTAAGTATGGTTTTGATTTCTAATTTTCTATGTAAAATATGAAACTGCTAACATTCTACAGGTATTCAAATGTTAAAACATCCATGATTGTTAAAAATAATGGTTCTATTTTATGTTCTAAGATGCTTGATATTTAAATAAGATAATGTTAAGCTTACTGCCTCTACTACACTGTACTCTTATCAGTCTTTTCTTCTCGATGTTCAACAATTGAGGTTTAGAGACCAAAAATTAGAGAGAGAGATGGGCTAAGAGGATAGCCAATATTTTGGCCCTGTCCCTCCAAGGTCAATGATGACCAAGAACATTAAAGAACCTCTACTGTATCATCCTATACTCAGTGAGTGCCTGATATTCTGATCAAGAAGAATGTGAGACCACGGAGGAAAATGATCATCAGTGTGTGGTGTGTCCAAGGAGTCACCAGGAGAAAGTCTCCCAAGCTTTCAAAGATAGCAACTTGGTCAGGCAATGGCTGTGACTCATCCAGCTGACACTGACAGAACTAAGGAGTGTTATGCATGGTTCTAGAGTATTCCTAGAGACTTAACAGAACTTGATAGGTAATAAAAATTGATTGTATGTAATACAGGTTCTACAGTAACTTGATCTTGAACATCCTGTAGAACATGTACAACTACTAGAGGTATATAAAACAATGCCATAGTATATGTTAGTTATAAAAGAAACTCAAATCACTAATACCTTCGGAAAATTGCCAGCTAAACTGGTAGCTGACTACTGTTATGGGTTAGTGGAGTACACATGGTTTCAACTGCAGAATGCAGGGTCATAAAAACCTTGGACTTCACTTAAAATAAAAAGGTTTTCTACAGAGTGCTCCAACACAGCTACTCCAGCTTCAACTGACCATCCTGTGCTACAACAAAACAAAAAAGAAGGATATGTTGGGAGCCATTGACCAGGGCATGACCAGCCCAAAAACAAAGAGAACCCGGGGCAAGCCACATGAAGAAGCTGCTTCAGACCAGAAAAACACCAGGCCCCTCAACAATCCAAGTAATGGGTTGTTAGGCAGCAGGGTTAAAATTGACATCATCCTTTGGAGTATAGAAATAAACATGCTAGGATCCAGCTCTACCCAGTCCCGCCACTCAGCACAACCCATGAGGGGAATGCCTGGCCAGCCTTGCAGGACACAGAGGTACTGAGCCCAGCCCAGCCCAGGACCCCAGAGCTGCTCATCAGGAACTGACCAGCATAGATACAGGGCCTTAGGGAGCTTGGGCTCTCCCCACCAGAGCTCAGGGCATGCACGAGCTCCATTCTTCAGTGCAGCGGCCTGCACCCTGGGCCCTACAGGCTGTGGCCATGCCCATCCAGGAGCAAGGCCCTGGAACTGTAGGCCTGGGACTTGCACAGGCTTGCCTGGCATGCCAGAGGCACTGAACTCCTTGCAGCTAGACTCAAGGTCTGGGTGGGGTCACACTCCAGGGTACTCTCTGCCTAGCTGTCTGGGACCTGGAGGCCTTGGCACCCACCTAGTAAGGTGGAGCCTCCACCCGCACACACACTGGGAGGGCACCCTCACCAGCTGCACACAGGATCCAGCTCTACCCAGTCCCGCGACTCAGCACAAGCCACTAGGGCAATGCCCAGTCAGCCTCACAGGACACAGAGGTACTGAGCTCAGCCCAGCCCAGAACCCCAGAACTGCTCATCAGGGATTGACCAGCAAAGCTACAGGGCCTTGGAAAGCTTGGGCTCTCCCCACCAGAGCACAGGGCATGCACGAGCTCCATTTTTCAGTGCAGCAACTGCACCCTGGGCCCTACAGGCTGTGGCCATGCCCATCCAGGAGCAAGGCCCCGGCACTGTAGGCCTGGGACTTGCCCAGGCTTGGTGGCACACCAGAGGCACTGAACTGCTTGCAGCCAGACTCAGGGTCCAGGTGGCGCCACACTCCGGGGTACTATCTGCCAAGCTCCCTGGGACCAGGAGGACTTGGCCCCAACGCAGTTAAGGAGGATCCTCCACCAGAACACTCCAGGAGGGCACCCTCACTAGCTACACAAGATCCAGCTATACCGGGTCATATGAACCAGAGTGACCCACCAGGGCAATGCCCAGTCAGCCTCGCAAGACACAGAGTCACACAGGTTCTAGAAGAAAATGACAAATCAAAAGACCAAGAGGCAGTCTCAATCCCCCAGCCCACTGAGAACAAACCCAAGAGACACTGAAATGGAAGACAGTGGGAGACACACAACTGAACTTTCTGAAATAATAGAAAATGCAGTAAGAAACAACTCAATGAAGCTGTAGAGAAACTCCACTCAGAAATATTCTCTCAGCTAAAAAATGAAATAAGAATCATTATTAATGAAATGTGTGTATCTAAAGAAGAGCAAGATAAAAAATAGAAGAACAAAAGAAAATGATCAACACTTTGAATAAACAATACAAGACACAAACAGAATGCATGAAACAGACTCAAAGAGAAATGCAGGAAATAAAAATATTTCATGGAAAGTATGAAAAACTGCTTGAATGAACCAGAAGACAGAATCTCTGATCTTGAAGACAGCATGGGAGATCATGGCCATGAAAGAAAAGATCTCTTAAAAATAGTAAGGAACCAACAAACAACAATTAAAGAGCTGCAAGATGATACCAAGACAAATAACATAAGATTAATAGGCATAAATGAAAAAGCAGGGGTCAATACTAATGACCTACGAAGACTATTCACACAATTAGTAGTAGAAATCTTTTCAAACATGGGACAAGAATCTGAAATACAGGTAACTGAGGCATACAGAACCCCAATTAACCATAACCAAAATAAATCCTCACCAAGACATATAATAATAAGGGTATCAGAAATACAGCACAAGAACAAAATACTAAAAGCTGTCAGAGAAAAGAAACAGATCACCTATGAAGGAAAGCCTATCAGAATCAAGGCAGACTTCTCAGCACAAACCTTTAAGTTAAGAAGAGCTTGGAGTGAAGTATTTCAAATTCTGAAAGAAAACAACTTTCAACTCAGATTGAAGTACCCTACAAAATTATCCTTAAAAATTGATGGAGAAATAAGATACTTCCATGACAAAGAACAAGTGAAGAAATTTATGGTCACCAAACCAACACTACAAAGAGTACTGAAAGACACTCTAGAAAGAGACAAAGATAGCTACAATCTTAAGAACAACAACAAAAGGAAACCACTAAGCAGATCAAATAATTAAACAGAAAATGTAGAAAACTAATAACAGAAAGATATCATGACAGGGATGAGCGAGTACATATCAGTTATATCAATCAACATAAATGGTCTCAACTCATTAGTAAAAAGAAACAGACTAGCAGAGTGGGTTAAGAAACAAAACTCAGCAATATGCTGCGTACAAGAAACACATTTCACTCAAAAGGAAACTCACAGACTAAAAATCAAAGACTGGAAAACAATACTCCATGCAACAGGAACCCAGAAAAAGCAGCGGTAGCTATTATGTTTGCAAACAATATGAACTTCAAACCGAAAATGATCAAAAGAGATAAAGAAGGTCACTACATACTTGCTAGGGGAAAACTTCAAGAGGAAGAGATTACAATCATAAATATATATGCACCGAATATGGGAGCACCCAACTATGTAAGACAATTCTTAATAGACATGAAAAACCAAATGAAAAATAATACAGTAATAACAAGGGACCTTAACACCCTACTGTCACAGACAGATCAACCAAACAAAAAATCAGCAAAGAAATAACAGAACTGAATCTAACTTGTGAACAAATGAACCTAGTAGATGTACACCGAGTGTTCCACCCATCAACATCAGAACACACATTCTTCTCAGCTGCACATGGGTCATTCTCTGAAATAGATCATATACTGGTCCACAAAACATGCTTAAGTAAATGCAAAGGAACTGAAAGAATTCCATGCATGTTATCTAACCATAGCGCAGTAAAATTGGAAATGACTGGGAAAAAAACCTACAATAACCGCATAAGCACATGGAAATTAAATAATACTCCCCTAAATAACTAATGGGTCACAGAAGAAGTTAAAGAAGAAATTAAAAAGTATCTACACTTAAATGAAAATGCAAACACAAATTACCGGAACCTGTGGGGCACAATGAAAGCAGTCCTCAGATGGAAATTTATAGCACTAAATTCTCACATCAGAAAAATGGAAAGAACACACATAAACAACCTACTGCTGCACCTCCAGCTTCTAGAAAAAGATGAGCAAGTCAAGTCCAAAGACCAAAGAAGGGAGGAAACTATCATGATTAGAGAAGAAATTAACGCAATTGAAACTAAAAAAAAAAAAAACAAAGCATTAATGAATCGAAGAGTTGGTTCTTTGAAAGAGTAAATAAAATTGATAAACCCATAGCCAACCTTATCAAAAAGAGGAAAGAAAAAAACTGAGATTCATTCAATAAGAAATGAAAAGGGTGAAATCACTACAGACCTTGTGGAAATACAGAAGATCATCAACACCTACTTTGAAAAGCTTTACTCACATAGATTTGATAACACAGAAGAAATGGACTGATTCCTAGAAACCTATGAATTACCAAAGCTGAATCAAGAAGATGTAAACCTGCTGAATAACCCAATCTCAGCTAATGAAATTGAAAATGTAATTAGGACCCTACCAGCCAAGAAAAGCCTGGGTCCTGATGGATTCACTGCTGAATTCTACAAGAAATTTAGTTAAGGCTTAATGCCAACACTCCTCAAGCTCTTCAATGAAATCGAACGGGAAGTAAGTCTCCCTAACTCATTCATAGAAACAAATATTACTCTAATACCAAAACCAGAGAAGAACTCAACCAAAAAAGAAAATTACGGGCCAATCTCCCTAATGAACATAGATGCAAAAACCCTCAATAAAATACTGGCAAATAGAATACAGAAAGTTATCAGAAAGATTATACACCATGATCAAGTGGGATTCATCCCAGGAATGCAGGGATGGTTCAACATTTGCAAATCAATAAATGTAATACACCATATCAACAGGGCCAAGGACAAGAATCACATGATCATCTCAATAGATGCAAAAAAAGCTTTCAACAAAATCCAACACCCATTCATGATAGAAACCCTACAGAAAACCGGAGTAGATGGTCTCTACTCAACCTGATGAAAGCCATATATCATAAACCAACAGCCAATATCTTACTAAATGGACAAAAACTGAAAACTTCCAACCTAAAATCAGGAACAAGACAAGGATGTCCATTATCACCACTCCTATTCAATGTAGTTCTGGAAATATTAGCCGGAGCAATTAGACAAGAGAAAGAAATAAAGGGAATAAGGATAGGAAAGGAAGAAGTGAAATTATCATTATTTGCAGATGATATGACACTCTACATAGAAGACCCCCAAAGATCCATTAGAAGACTTCTAGAAGTAATAACCAAATTCAGTAATGTTGCTGGATACAAGGTGAACACTCAAAAATCAATAGCATTCCTGTACACAAACAACAAACTCACTGACAGAGAAATAAGGGAAACCACACCCTTCACTATAACATCCAAAAAATGAAATGCTTAGGAATTAATCTAACAAAGTAAGTATAAGATCTTTACAGTGAAAATTACATTACTCTAAAGAAGGAAATTGAAGAAGATTTCAAAACATGGAAAGATATTCCCTGTTCATGGATAGGAAGAAAAAACATCATGAAAATGGCCATTCTTCCAAAATTATTATACAGATTTAATGCAATCCCAATCAAAATACCACTTGCCTACCTCACAGAGCTAGAGAAACCTTTCCTGAAATTTATCTGGAACCAGAAAAGACCTAGAATAGCAAAGGCAATTCTGGGTAATAAAGGTAAGGCAGGAGTCATCACAATCCCCAACTTGAAACTATACTACAAAGCTACTGTGATAAAATCAGCATGCTACTGGAATCAAAACAGACCTGAAGATCAATAGAATAGATTGGAAGACACAGCCACAGCTACAAACACACTTAGACACCTCATCTTTGACAAAGTGACCAAATATGTACATTGGAAGAAAGATAGCCTCTTTAACAAATGGTGCTGGAAAAACTGGCTTTCTATGTACCATAAACTAAAACTAGATCCATGTCTATCACCATGCACTAAAATAAAGTCAAAATGGATCAAAGATCTGAATATTAAAACAGAAACACTAAACTTACTAGAAGACAGAGTAGGTAAAAATCTTGATGACATAGGAGTAGGCAGAGAGTTCATGAACAAAAATCAAATTGCACGGGAAACACTTCTCAGAATCAACAACTGGGATCTCATCTTACTAAAAAGTTTTTGCGTGTCAAAGGAAATCTCCAACAGAGTGAAAAGAAAACCCACGAAGTGGGAAAATATCTTCCCAATTGTCCATCAGACAAAGGACTTCTATCTAAAACATATAAAGAATTAAAAGCAATCAGGCCCCTAAAATTCAAGGACCCAATCCAAAAATGGGCATCTGAGATGAATACACACTTCTCAGAGAAAGAAATGCAAATGGCAAATAAATATACGAAAAAATGTTCACCATCAATGGTCATTCGGGAAATGCAAATTAAAACAACACTGAGATTCCATCTCACTCCAGAAAGAATGGCCAAGATTAAAAAATCAACCCACAACAAATGCTGGAGGGGCTGTGGAGAAAAAGGAACTCTTCTCCACTGTTGGTGGGAGTGTAGACTGGTGCAACCACTGTGGAAGTCAGTGTGGAGATTCCTCAAGAAGCTAGGATTAGAGATCCCATTCAACCCAGCTATCCCACTTCTGGGCATTTTCCCAGAAGAATTGAAGACATCATACCACAGTGACATCTGTGCACCCATGTTTATGGCAGTCCAATTTGTAATAGCCAGATTTTGGAAACAACCCAAGTGCCCATCTACCAAAGAATGGATAAAAAAGATTTTACACAATGGAGTACTACTCAGCTATTAAGAAAGATTGCATTGACACTTTTATAATTAAATGGTCACGACTTGAGACCATACTCATAAGTGAGATAAATCAAACCCACATGTGTAAATACTGTAATGTTTCCCTAGTGTAAGAAACTGAAAAAATACATATGATCCAAAATCTATAATAAATACTAGGTAAGGGTAAAAAGCAGCTCGAAGATCAAAAGTAATTGGGAAGGGAAAAGGGGGAAAGAGGGAAGGGAAAAGGAAAAGGTATAAATCTGTTTATATGTATATGTAAGATAACTAAAACGAACACACTGCTGAATGTATTCGTTATTGAGAAACAATAATTAATACTCATATGATTAGAACAATTTTACATGTCTATATCTATTAATGTAAACAACCATTTTGAAGACAATGATACACAATATTGCAACCATTTTCAAATTTCTATCCTGTTTTGTAAACCTGTAATGTTACTGTTGTGTATTTACTCTAGTCGTTTGTCTCTCTTGCTTTTTGTCTTTGTTATATATGTCTTTTTTTCTCTCTTAAATTAAAAAAAACCATAAAAAAAGAAATAAACATGCTACACTGATTAAGCAGTTCCTTTCCTCCCATGAAGTGGTAAGGGCTCCACCTGACCCCAGCTTCATTTTCTCATCCTCTTGTGATCCTTCATCCCAAGAACCTCAAGAGCCACACAGGTCACAGCACATAACAATGACTCATACAAGTCTATTTCATGAATTTGTGCTGGAAAGGCCCAAAGGTAAGTGGAGGAAGTTAGAAAGTCTATGCCTCTGGGGTAAAAGATCTGTGCCAGTAGGCTGAGGGTTCTACACTGGAGCCAAGAAGCAATGCTCAAAATAAGGACCAGGACTCCCCTGAAAAGTACCACAGCCATCCTCATTGACAATGAGGTCCTGAGTTCCTCTGATGAGAGCAGTCAAGTACATATCAGAAAGCCAGCATGACAAGCTTCTCCTGGAGATTAAACAGCACACATCTTCCCCTTTGGAGCCAGGAAGCAATGCTCAAAGTAAGAACCAAAACTCCCCCAATGTGAACCACAGCCATTTTCAGTGAGAAGGTCCCAAGCTCCTCCAATGATAGTTGCTGAATTCATATCAGGGAAGTTAGCTGTGACAAACTCCTCCAGGAGAACCAATAGCTCCAAACAACACCAACACTTTGGAGAACCCACAACACTAAAACTCTTCCTCTCCATGTCTCTTTTTTATGCTGGCAACTCTCCTCAGGTGGGCTATCTACACTCAGAACCATGCTGATTCAATTCAGCTGGTGTTAAATTGACCACCAGTTTTTAATCCATAGCAATCACCATTAGAGGAGACATAGCTATCCCACTTAGTGCATATTAACTGTGGGTCAACACTTGGGCTGTTATGATTCTTATAACCATGGATTTCTTCTCTAGGATAAAGGGAGACCCAAGATACGGTCTCATGATATGCTGTTTCACAACTATGCCTGATAGATACCACTGTAAAGGATCAGCCTGTTACTACTATAGCTTGTTTGATTGCATAGCAATAATCCTGACTCAGTGAACAATATCATGGTAGTGAATCTGTCTGCCAATTCCACCAGGGAGATGGACAGCAAGAGTTTCCAACCCAAGAACTTGGACTGGATAGGACTTTGCAAGAATGGCTACAACCTGGCTGAAGGAAGTTTAGAGTTTGAGTTAGCATCAGCATTATGGTAGAAGGATCAGAGAAATTATTGGTGTGTGAGCACTGAAACTCTGCAAAAGGGACTACTGGGGAATCACTTGTGTAATGTCTCATTGGAATATTCAATCTATGTTCCCACTGAATATTTTGTAGCTTTAAATTTTGTATGTTTCTTGTTTTATTTAGTAAAGTGGGACTGTTATGTTCTTTAATGGGTTCTTATGTTTATTATTGTGTTACTTTGGTGTATTTGTTCTCTCACAGGCACTGATTTAACGTTGGCTAGGTTCTCTCCCTTACCTCAGCTCCTTATCTAGTTTCTTCACCTCAAATCTCTGAAAAAAATATTAACATATCTCTTTCTTTTCTTCCAAACACACAAACTCTTCCCAAGTTATTGCGTTTCCCATACTCACCTGTCTCACAGTCACTCCAATCTTCTCTATATTAACCCTTGATACTCCCCATCATGAGCCTTTGGCTCATCCATATTTTATGTACCCTATTGCCCTCCCTATTAGCAGGTTCTGACAGACACATAGTTTTCCCTAATTACAAAGTTAACTTCCTTTTTCCCAAATCTCGCCCTTGTCCACACAAATATCTTCTGATAACTCTCAGCACTAACCCTTCAACCACACATCAACCTTTTCATCTCATCTGCCACTCTTCCCCCCTCAAACCTCCCTCTTAGTGCCTAACACTCCTCATCCAACTGCTTCTCATTCTTCTCACCCCATTTCACCTACTAAGGTTCTAGAGCATCCCCCTTGAAGCTCAGGTTTACTACCAGATGTCTCTGGTGAAGCAAGCAGCACTGGTATCCTTTTTTCCCCTTAGACTTCTCCATAGTCTGTGGCATACTATGATTTTTTAAATACCAGGGCAGAGCCCCCTACTGGCTCCATTTAATTACCTGAGAAACAATATTCCTTCCATTTATTCTGAATTTTTTTAAGGCAGTAGAGGTAGAAAATTATTCATCAGCATTTAAGAAAGAGCCTTGGAAAGTTCCAAGTACAAAGGTTGGGTTTGTTATCTAGTGATTAAAATACTCCAGCTCTATTTCTACGTACTACCAGCAGATTGAGTTAACCTTCTTTATCTATTCCCTTTGTTCCACTGAGGCCCTCAGGCACATGTTCGTAAATTACCTGAATTTTTAAAAGAAGAAATAGGGGAAGAAAGGAAAAAATTATATGTAGGTAGGTATACACATATAACTATATGTATGCATAGGTGTGCAAGACAGATAACTATACTACTAATTCTCTGTTAGTTCTTAAAAAAGAATAGTTTGTGTTGTCATTGTTTGATCATTTTTATGCCTCAATCTTGTAACTTGAACAACTACTTCTAAGATAACAATATGCAATATATTAATTAGTGTTGATCTCTTACTGTTTTTTGAAATTCTGTATCATTTCTACCTTTTTTTCTGTTTTGCTTTTTAAAAGAAAAGAAATAGGCAGGGAGATTTAGCCAGATTTAGAAAGAAGAAGGGAGGGGGCTCAGATGTTCCCAAAGTGGAGACCATTACTCTTATCTATAAAGGTGGATTTCCTGGTGTATAACAGGATAATTAGGAAACACAGTGGAAAGATGAATTGGGATGGCACTTCTCAGGTTTTAGGAAATGGGGCCCTGAAGCAAGTGATTCACTAAGTTCAGCTAGTGATTAAAGGCTATCTAGAGGGAAACCCCAGATGAGACATTAATTATCTTGAGCACAAAATGTGGCAGGCTGGATTAGGTGGATATTCAAGCAGAAGATCAGGTTACTGGAAGCTGTTCCACCAAAAGAATGAAAAAGCTGAATAAAGTACTGGGAAGAAAATATGTGTGGGAGAAAAAGAGACATAGTAAACTTTAGAATGCACAAACATGAAGCATAAATCTGCTTGAGGCATGGAAGTTTTCTTGGAGTCTAAAATGTTCCATTTCATGATTGCATTATCATGTCACAGGAGTCATCAAGTGGCAGGTGCCAGGAAGGCTCTTAACTCTCTGATTTGTGGTCACAATGACACTCAAAGACATAAAAATGGGAAAGAGGGCCAGGGATATAGCTCAGTGGCATAAGTGCCTGCCTGGCAAGCATAATGTCATGAGTTTGATTCCCAATACAAAAAAAAAAAGGAAATAGAAGCTGTTAGAGAAAAGATATAAATCACTTATAAAGGAAAACTCATCAGAATCACAACAGACTTCTTAACATAAACCTTTAAGTCAAGGAGATCTTGGAGTGAATTATTTCAAGTCCAAAAGTAAAGCAACCTACAACACAGATTGTTGTAGCCTGTAAAATTATCTTTCCAAATTAATGGAGAAATAAGATACTTCCATGACAAAGAATACGTGTAGAAATTCATGACCATCAAAACAGCATTCCAAAAATTTCTGAAGGATACTCCAGAAAGAGATAATGAAGACAACAATTCCAAGAATCTCAATAGAATGAATACACTAGGCAGGACAAGCAATTAAATAGAAAGGAAACAAAAGGAGTCAACAACAAAAAATAATATAATGATACTCTGGTTTCTCTTCAGATCGTATAAATCTTTCGCCTTTTACTAAAAAATAATATGATGATGAGGCTGTCAATTATATGTCAGGTATTAGGATGGATGTAAATGACCTCAATACACCAATCAAAAAAAATAGATTTGCAGAATTGATCAAGAAAGAATATCCAATAATATGCTGCATAAAAGAAACATTTAATGCAAAAAGAAATTCATAGACCAAAAGCAGAATGGAAAGCAATATCCCATGCAGCAGGAATCCAGAATAAAATAGGAGCACCTCTTCTACTTGCAGACAAAATGGATTTAAAATCACAACTGATTAGAAGTGGTGAAGAAAGTCACTACATGCTTGTAAAGGGAACAATTCAAGAGGAAGAGATAACAATCATAAATATATATGCACCAAATGCTGGTACAACCAACTGTATAAAACAAATACTAATGGGCATGAGAAATCAGATAAGCAGCAATACAATTGTAATGGGGGACCACAATACCCCATTATCACAAATAGACAGATCAGCTAGAGAAAAAAATCAGCAAAAAAATATCGGAACTAAACCAAACCTTTGAACAAGTGGACTTAATAAATACGTACAGAGAGTCCCATTCAACAAAAAGAATGCACATTCTTTTCAGCAGCACATGGGGCTTTCTCCAAAATAGATCA
Source organism: Dasyprocta punctata (assembly GCA_004363535.1). Lineage (NCBI taxonomy): Eukaryota > Metazoa > Chordata > Mammalia > Rodentia > Dasyproctidae > Dasyprocta > Dasyprocta punctata. Next base: position 31,334 of record RJWM01008635.1, read on the forward strand.
CATACCTGTTTTATAGAACATGCTAAGTTAAATGCAGAAGAGTTGAATAATTGAAATTCTCCCATGTGTATTATCAGATCTTAGCGCATTAAAATTGGAAATTAATGGAAAACAAGCCACAAAAACTAGATAAACAAATAGAAATTAATTAATACCCTCCTGAAAAACAAATGGGTCACAGATGAAATTGAAAAAATATTAGACAGTTTCTACAATTAAATGATTAAACCCAGTATGACATACCAGAACTTATGAGATGCAGTGAAATCAGTCCTACAAGCAAAGTTTACCATGCTGAACTCCCACATTAGAAAAACAGTGGGAGTTCAAATAAATAACCTAATGTTGAACTTCATGGCTTTAGAAAAAGAAGAACAAGCTAAACCCAAATCCTATTTTAAAAAAAGGAAATTATAAAGACCAGAGTGCAAAGCAGTCAAGACAAAGAAAACAGCACAAAGAATCAATGAATTGAAGAATTGGTTGTTTGAAAGATTAAATTAAATGAACAAACCCTTAGCCAATCTCATCAAAACAAGGAAAGAAAAGACCCAAATCCACAAAATTAGGAAGAAAAAGGGTAAAATCACAACAGATTCTGCAGAAATCCAGATCATCAGTACTTCCATTGAGAACCTATATTCTAATAAGAGAGAAAAATTGGAAGAAATGGAGATTTCTGGATATGACTTCCAAAGCTGAATAAAGAATATAGAAAAATTCTAAGCAGGTTGGGCCCCACCCAGTGACCTCTGAGGGGCAGGGGAACCATCTGCACACAGTGGCATGAGTCAAAGACCTGCACAGCAAACCACATCCAGGTGTGCAAGCTCAGCACCTCGCTCAGAACCTGGTAGGGCCAAGCCCAGCATGCCCAATCAGCCAGGGGCTTTCAGGTAGGTCCCTCAAGGCCTTGATGGGCCTCACCCAGTGATCCCAAATGGCAGGGGAGTCGCCTGCACTCAGTGGCACTAGCTGAACGCCTGCACAGTGAACCCCATCCAGTCGTGCAAGCTTAGCACCTCACTTGCAACCTGGTAGGGCCACACTCAGCGACACCAAGTAACTGGGGAGCTTTGGTGCACCACGTGGCATGAGCTGAAGGCCTGCACAGTGTACTCCATCTAGCTCTTCAGCCCTGGTATGCCGCTCAAAATCCAGTAGAGTCCCACCCAGCAACCTCAAATAGCCGGGAACTTCAGTGGAACACGAGGGGTGTGCTGAAGGCCCACACAGAGTACTCCACAAATTTGAGGAGCCTTTAAGTGCCACTAGGGACTGGGTAAGACCTGACTAATGACATCCATTCAACTGGGAAAACTCCCTGGAGTAAGGACAGATATCCTCAACCTCAAAGGAAAGAAAAAACTCAAATTCATGCAATAAGGAATGAAAAGGGTGAAATCACTACAGACCCTGAGGAAATACAGAAGATCATCAATACCTACTTCACAAACCCTTACTCTCATAGATTTGATAACACAGAAGAAATAGACAGATTCCTAGAAACATATGAATTACCAAAACTGAATTAAGAAGATGTAAAACAGCTAATAACCCAATTTCAATTAATGAAATTGAAAATGTAATGAAAACCTTACCAACAAAGAAAAGCCCAGGTCCTGATGGATTCACAGCTGAATTCTTCAAGAAATTCAGGGAAGACTTAAAGCCAACACTCCTCAAACTCTTCAGTGAAATTGAAAGGGAAGCAATTCTCCTTAACACATTCCTGGAAGTAGGTATTACCCTCATACCAAAACCAGAGAAAGACCGAGCCAAAAGAGACAGCTACAGGCCAATCTCCCTAATGAACATAAATGCAAAAATCCCAATAAAATACTCGCAAACAGAATGCAGCAAGTCATCAAGAAGATTATACACCACAACCAAGTGGGATTCATCCCAGGAATGCAGGGATGGTTCAACATGCACAAATCAATAAATGTAATACACCATATCAATAGAGCCAAACATAAGAATCACATGATCATTTCAATAGATCAAAAAAAAGCTTTTGATAAAGTCCAACACCCATTCATGATAAGTACCCTACGGAAAATTGTAATAGATGGTCTTTACCTCAATCTGATAAAAGCCATCTATGACAAACCAACAGCCTACATCGCATTAAATGGTGAAAAACAGGGCCAGGAGTTTGGCTCAGTGGTTTAAGCGCCTGTCTGGCAGGCATGAGGCTGTGAGTTCAATCCCTGGTGCCACCAAAAAAAAAAAAATTAAATGGTCAAAAACTGAAAGCTTTTACTCTAAAATCAGGAACAAGACAACGATATCCATTCTCACCACTCCTACTCAATATAGTGCTGGAAATATTAGCCAAAGCAATTAGACAAGAGAAAGAAATAAAAGGAATAAGGATAGGAAAAGAAGAAGTTAAATTATCATTATTTCCAGATGACATGATACTCTACATAGATGATCCCCAAAAATCCATTGAAAGACTTCTAGATGTAATAGGCAAATTCAGTAATGTAGCTCAATATAAAGTCAACATTCAAAAATCAATAGCTTTCCTGGCCAGGCATGGTGGTGCATGCCTTTAATCCCAGCACTTGGGAGGCTGAGGCAGGTGCAAGGTTGTGAGTTTGAACCCCGGTCCCACAAAAATAATGATTTTATTACGAGTGATGGTATGAACAGCTACTTTGAAGAAAATAAAACATTATGATAGCCATTGCAGTTTTCCTATCATCTTGTGAAGTCCAGTAATGCTTTTATTCTTTGTTTTGATTGTTCTTAGTCTGTTCTGTATTATTTGATTTCAATATGTGTGAAAGTGCAGACAGCTATTTTGAAGAGAACAAGAGACTTTATTGTAGCCATTGTTGATTTTCCTATTGTCAGGTTTTGAAGGCCAGTAATGCTTTCATTCTTTTTTTAATCAGTTTTATAGTATTGTGTTTTGTTTGAATTCATTGTGTGCAAAGATATGGACAACTAGTTCAAAGAAAATTAGAGATGTTATGGTAGCCACTGTTTATTTCGTGTTCTCTTGTTTTGAAATGCTGTATTGCTTGCATTGTTTTGTCCTGATCTGCTTTCTTCTGTTCTGTTTTGTTTTATTCTCTTTAAAATAAAATTAAAATAAATAAATAAAAGAAAAATACACACAAACAGACACACTCATATAAGACAAAAGGGGAAAATACTGGAATAGAAATGGGGGAAATGAACATAAGGAGGGAAACAGAAAAAAGGGGGGAAAGGCAAAAGCAAAAAATTTAAAAATACAATAAAGTTAAGAATAATAAAAAGAAATTTTTCTTTTCTTTTTTTTTCTTCATGGCTCTTCTCCTCAGCCAAAAATTAAGGAGCAAAGATCAAGCCAAGATGTATCTTTGTTTATGCTAGAGGTCTAAGGTGGCACTCCATCTCCAGGATGGTGCTGTATACATGCATCCAGCTACAGTGAGAATGGAGCACCAATGTGCTACTGAAGCTGAACCTAGCCTCTCCCTACAAGAGCCAAGTCTATGTTCATTGGATCCAGTCTTTCAGAAAGGCATGCTTTAGCTTGCTGTCCAACTACTGACTGTCTTCCTTAGCTGTCATTCCTTATCCACTCTGAGATCTCAATAGTGTAGACAGTGACTTGCAGCCAAGGGGCTACTCTGGCACCCAGGTTTAAACACTCAACCTTCCCTATAATGGTGATCCACCAGCTCCTGTTCCACAACTGTGATGGTGGGCGCTGCACCAAGGTCATTCACTAATCATTGGCTGTGAAAGTACACTCTGGATGCAGTGTCCACATTTTCCCAACTGGTTCCAACTGCCAATGATTCTCTCAGCCCCAGTGTGATTCTGCAGTTTCTATGAGCCAAAAGTTCTGCCTCACCTTGTCTTCTGGTTGCAGCTAACTAGCCTCTGCTTGTTTTTCCGTGGTCTGCAAGGATCTTTCTCTCTCCTCCATAATGTGATTTCATAGATATCACTTAAAACTCTTTTGTTTCCTTTGTCAGTTCCCTACTGGTTACCAGGTAATCTCCTCTCACTCTAACTCTTATCCAAGCTACTGCTTTCCAGACTGTGGACACTTTGTCCTTAAGAAACTGACTTGCTGGCACTCACTGCTCTGCCATGTTCAGTAATTTGGTTTTTTGGGGGGAGTTGTCTTTTTTGAGACAGGGTCTCACTATACAGTTCAGGCTGGCCTTGAACTCACTTAATAGCCTAGACTAGCCTCAAACTCACAGAGATCCTTCTGCCTCAGCCTCCTGAGTGCTGGGATTACAGGCATGTACCACCATGCCCAGCTAGTAATTTGTATAATATATCTCATTGACATACTTTCCTCTCCAAAGAGAATGCAGGAATAAAATTCATTTGTAAACTTCTCCCAAATAACTACATGGAGAAATAATCTCTCTAATTTCTGGCTCTGTCATAGTCCACCTTGATCAACACTTGCAGACATACATGAACAGTTTTTTCACTGTCTTATGACAGGTTCTTATCAGCCTGGCACATAAGCCTCAACATCACAAGGTAGTCAGAGAGCACATAACCTCCAGTACATAGAGGCTGCAACCCCTTTCAACAGGAAGAAGCTACAAAAATAGAGACCTCCATTCCCTCAGCAGCCCATAAATAATTATGAGGATTTTGTCTCTCAGGGAGAAAATGAAGTAGGAGATTATGGCTGGGACAAATTGGTCAAACAACTGGATGAAATTTATCAAAATCATAAAAACTCAGAAGGCGTGTGCAGAGCACAGAATCCAAAATTGACTCAACAGCTCCTGAACACTGTACATGCAGCCAATCAGTAAGCAGCATTTTCCTTTTTTTATTTTATTTTAAAGAGGATAAAACAGGATAAAACCAATCAAAACAAACCAGTGTAAGAGATACAGGACTTCAAAACATTAAGAAATCAACAATAGTTACCATAATGCATTTTGATGTCTTCAAAATAGCTGCAGATAACTTTGGACATAGTAAAAATCAAACAGAACAGCATAGAATAGAAACAATAAAAACAAAACAATTAATGCAATAAAGGATTTCAAAACAAGCCAATAGTAAATCCAAAATTGCTACCATAAAATATTTTGCTATCCTTGAAATAGCTTCTCCTGCCATCAGATTTAAAATAATCAAACAAAACAAAACCCAACCCAACAAAACAATGGAAATGATATAGGACCTCAAAACAATACCATAGGGAATCAATAATGACTATAACCTTCAGAAGGAGATCCCCTCTAGATGCCACACTGAGTACCAATATCCTCTGAACCTATGATCAGACCACTGGCTCTAGACCTGCAATGTTAGTGAAACACCAAAACACCACAGGCATTCAATTACATTTCACCTTGATAGCTGTGTTTCTCTGGATAAGCTGGTAAATAAGCAATATTTTCAAACCATTCTTTGAACCTTGTGCTATTTTCAGGATGAATCATAGAACTGCTATTTTCAATCCTTCATTTACAGTGGTAGCTCAGTTCATGAACTTAATTTATTCCACAATTCTAGTTGCAAACCAAACTGGTCACAAACCAAATCAAATTTCCCCATAAGGTTCAAGGTAAACAAGGATAATCCGTTCTGAATCATATGTGTTTTTTTAACCACAAAAATATGCAACAGGGTACATTACAGTATGAAGAGAGAGAGAACACTAACCTTCTTGAGAAGACTTCTGGCATGGAGGACAGATTCATGTGTGGAAAGGAGGTTATTGTTCAGAGGAAAAGTCCCCCTCAATAGGGACATCAGTGAGATCTCCTTCAAGGGTTTCTTTTTTTCTTTGTCTCTTAGATGCAGGGTCAATTTTGATGAAGAATCTATCTAATGCCACTTGTTTTTTCCAGTACTGTATGACTCCCCAGAAATGAGTGATGATGTTATCATTCATCAGACTCAATGCTCTGTTTGTTACTGTTATGTTGGGGTGGTGCTTCTTAAAGAAATTTTGGCACTCATTCCATTTTCTGTAATGGGTTTTATCACATCACTGCTAGCCTCCTCCCTATATTCCTCTTCCTTGGTGGAATGCTCCTCAACATGTATCTTCTGCTGCTCACACTGAAGTTCAGCAAGTTCTTCCATCATCAGCTCCCCCTTATGGTCCTCAAGAAGCCCCTCTATGACTGCACCATCAGTGTGCAGACCCATACTCTAGGCCATAGACATAATCTCCTTCACAACTGATGCATCAGACCCCACAGTTTCCTCCAGGCTACTCTTAAGGCCCAGTAATGATGTCTCCCCAGACTTTGCCAATTAGCTTAATGCAGTGAAGGATACTGAAATGTTTCTTGCAGAACCCTTTTAGAGTCAAGGACATCTCTCAGTGACATTAAAACACCTGGTGATAATAACAAATGCTGGTGGGGCTATGAGGGAAAAGGAACACTTCTTCACTGTTGGTGGGAGTGTAGACTGGTAATACCACTGTGTAAATTAATGTGGAGATTCCTCAAAAAACTAGGATTAGAGATTCCATTCAACCCAGCTATTTCCCTTCTGGGTATTTAAGAAGGATTAAAAGCATCATACCACAGCGATATAAGTGCACCCATGTTTATAACAGCACAATTTGTAATAGCTGAATCTTGGAAACAACACAAATGCCCATCAACTGAGGAATAGATAAAAAAGATATGGTATGTATATATAATGGAGTACTACTCAACTACAAAGAAGGATAAACTCAAGTCTTTTATAGATAAATGGATGCAACTAGAGACCATTACTCATAAATCAAACATACATGTGTAAACATTATATTGTCTCCCTAGTGTTAGAAACTGAAAAAGTAAATAAGATCCAAAATCTACAATAGATATTGTGAAAGGAAAAGAAACGACTAAAAAAAAAGAAAGAACTGAAATGGGTGAAAGGAGAAAAGAAGGGAGAAAAAATAGATAGATATGTAGACAAATTGATAGAAAGATACAAAAGATAGCTAAGATAGTTATACTACTGATGTCTTTTAGTTCATTGAAAAACATGTTTTGTGCTTATAATGGTTGATCAAGTTTGCATGGCTGTATCTTGTAATCTGAGCAGTTACTTCGAATACAACAATACCAAATGCATTAACCATTGTTAATTTCCTATTATCTTGTTTTGAAATTCTGCATCATTGTTTTTACTGTTTTTTCTCTTAAAAATTAGAATAGAACCTAATATGTGTCATGTAAAAGGGAGCAGAGTGACTTTGAATCACCCGCTGCAATCTAAAGAACAGTTTAAACAAGGAAGGGTCTAAAGTAGCTTTAAAAATAGCACTTTGTAGCCACTGGGTAAGAAATACTGCATAGACTGAATCATTAACAGTACTTAGAGGGGTCAACTTACTAAGCCTTATAATGTAAAAAATAGCATTTATTTCTGATCTTTGGGCCAAGAGTCCAGGAGTTAAAATAATGTGTTGAAAATCCTTACTCCAAATAGCTGCCTTTCTTTTAGAGGAACTATCTGTAAAATAAGTTTTTCTATCACAAATGGGGTTTAGTCATATAACCTGAGGTGTTATACAAAAGTGTTTCAGAAAAAAAATTGAAAGAGTCACTATGAAAGTAATTGTTAAAAAAAACAAAATGATTTTCAACTTGCCTTTTAAAGTCAGTGAAAACAACCTGCCAATAAACTGTTTGTTGTAATAAATTAAATATTGAGACAATTCTATGCATAATATAATCTGAGAAGAATTATTACCAAACAATTAATTACAGTGAATTATCCCAGTTATCACTATTCTTGCCATTTGTTTATTATATAATTGTAAAGTTTTTGCTACCTGATTAGGAAGATATGACCATTCAATGGGAAACAACTGACAGCTGTAAAATTGCCCTAAGAGCACCATAGGGGAGTGAGGAGTATCCAAAATATAGAGAATAAGAGGTTGTTGATAATTAATTTGATATACTTTTCTAACCCTGTAACATTCTTTCTACCAACTGTAGTTCTTCTTGTGCTTTAGGAGTTCACTGCCATGGGGTACTAATCTGAGGATCACCTTGCAAATTATTATAAAGATGTTTTAATTGATAATTTAATCCAAATCCAATTAATATCTGCCAATTTTTGAAAATCATTTGAAGTCAACAATCTTGTCTTATCTTTATCTTTTTAGGTCTTACTGTCCATTCTGTAAGCAAAGCTCCTAAGTAGAAATAAGAAACAGGTCTGTACTCTGTCAGGAGCTATGCAAAGGCCACAATTCTTAACATATCTCCTAACTGTAGCAAATAGATCATATAGCTGTGTTTCTGATGCTATAGACCACAAGGTCTCTCCATATAATGAATAATGTAAACCTGAAGATATTTCTGTCAGGAAGATTGCAAGGCTTAGTTTACTGCTGACACAAGGTATTTATCATTCCTCAAGGCAGAACTATCCACTGATACCTGCTCATGGTTCCTTAAAGTTAATGCTGGTTACAGAGAAAGCAAAACACTGGTGATCAGGCAGTTGTAGAGGAGTCATAAAGAACTAATGATTTGGTTTTTTGTTTGTTTGTTTTTTTTTTTTTTTACCAAGGATCAAACTCACAACCTCGTGCCTGCCAGGCAGGTACTTATGCCACTGAGCTAAATCTCCAGCCCTATTTTTTGAGACAGGGTCTCACTATGCAGTTCAGGCTAGCCTTGAACTCACTTTGTAGTCCAGGCTGGTCTCGAACTCACAACAATCCTCCTGCCTCAGCTTCCTGAGTGCTCAGATTACAGGCATGCACCATCACGCCTGAGTAATCTTTAACATCAATAACAACCAAAGGTCACTCCTGAAAAGTGGCTGCAGGAGATGGGAGGCTAGGCTGCAAAACTCCCATTTTCTGTAAACAAGCATTTACTGCTCTTAAATCTTGTAATAATCTCTATTTCCAGATTTCTTTGGAATCATGAACACAGACCTGTTCCAGGGGCTGGTAGATGGTTGTAAGTGCCCTAATTGAATTTGTTCTTGCACCAAAGAATGTAAGTGCTTTAGTTTCTCTTTATTTGGGGGCCATTGATCCACCCAGTCTAGGATATCCATTTTCCATTGAAATGGCAAAGCTGGAGGAAGAGACATCAATGACCTCTATGAAAAAAGGAATGTATCACTATCCCTGCATGATTCATTTTAGAATTAGTGGCTCAGAATTGCCTTGCAAATTTTTTCCTAAACCAAAACTTGATTTATATCCCATCTTTCCATAATTTCTTCTGTCATATTATTAGGTTTGTTAGTCTGCATAATTCTCCATTCTTTTAAGAGATATCTTCCTCATAAATTTGCCAGTATAGGGACCACATAAGGTTGAAAGGTCCTGGCTTGATTTTCTGGTCCTAAGTAAGATAGAGGAGTTGCACTTTGCAATACTTGCTGAGGTGAGCCAAGTCCCACTAACAAGGTGGCAACAGCCTTACTCAGCCATAGGAGAGGCCATTGCTCGGTGGCCATAACAGACACATTAGATCCTATATTCAGAAATCCTTCAAAATATTTGCCCTTTACTTTCATTCTACATATAGGCTTCCCTCATCTAATTCTTGGATAAAATAAATTTGCTTGCTTGGGGTGCTACCAAAGCCCCCTTCCTTTATTCATTGCTTACTATATTGTATCAAGAGGAGCCCTACCATACGAAGAAGTATCAATTGAGCAACAAAATCACCTAGTTCAAAAACCCAAATGTTTATAGAATGATCCACAACTTGAATTTCTCCTTTGTAATGAGAATCAGTTACTCCAGGCATCACAGTTACACCTTGTAAATTTAGACTACTTTCATTCATAACAAGTCCAACAGTACCCTCAGGCAGTGGTGCCCAGATTCCAGTGGGTATCTTTATAGGTTTATTTCCCTCAACAAGTGCTACACTTGGTTTTTTGTTTGTTTTTTGTTTGTTTTTGTGTTTCATTTCATTTTGTTTTGTTTTGTTACTCGGAATCAAACTCAGGGCCTTGTGCTTTCCAAGAAGGCACTGTGACACTGAGCTATATCCCCAGTCCTATACTTTAGGCCTAGGGGATCCAATCCCACCCTTCCTGGAGTTCCAAGAGTAAATGAAATAACATTCTGCCAGAAACCCAGAATGGACTGCTGCTCACTTCCTGTGCTGGAAAGACCCCTGTTGTTTGAAGGGCCTGGGAATGGATAAAATTCCCATTTTCCATAAAGGGGAGACACCATTCTTAAGATATTTAGAATGACAGTATTTTGCCCGATGGCTTCCTTTTTCATATTAAGGGCAAGGACCAGGGTTTGGACTGGTATCTCCCCCTGTAGAAAGTGGAATACTGGCCCCCGATTTAGCCAGAATAGTATACAGCTTATAGGTGTGCCCTGTTTTTCCACAATAAAATGTTGACTTTTGTCCCTTTTGTGAAGCTTAACATGGCCTGAGCCAGCATTGAGTTCTTGTAGGACTATGTTCCTACATCTTGCCAACTCTATATAACTTCAAAGATCTTTTGTAGCCCTAATGGCCCCAAGGACCTGTTCACAATCCTTATTTGCAATTGCAAAGGCCAATTGTAGTACTATAATTTCAGCCACCTGAGCACTGAGGATCTGTCTATGGACTTTCTCCTGTATTCCAGCAAGAAACTGAGTACAAGGTTCTCAGGACCCCTGGAAAATATGTAGGAAAAAAACTGAACCAGTGAGCCTTCCTCAGGCACTGTAACCCATTCCCACTTCATCATTAACTCTGTTTGCTCATGTCTCATTAATATGTTAATGTTTATGCAATATCTGCTAAAGGTTCTGTTGCAAATAACATATCCTCAGTAGTAACTGGCCTTCCAGCCATTCTTTTTCAGCCTGCTTGTTCTGCTGCATGTTCTTGCAATTGTACAGTAAAATAAAGATATTGGCTTGGCAATAAGCAGGAATAGGGAGGATGTTTAATGTCCTGTGGGACCATACACAGAACCCCCAAAATATAGTCCAAGAGCCCCAGTATAAAACGCCCTTGTGCCCCATTATGCACTAAGCAGTTTTAATTCTTTCAATACATTATACCCTATTTCCTGATGTTCATGTGTCATCTGTTAAGGATTATTAGTGTCTTGTAATGACCATGACAGAGAAGCAACAAGGCCCAATCAGATCCCCTGCCATAGTAGCTCACCAAATGAGCTCTTGATATTGATAAGCAAGGGTGCTGTCCACTAGCCTCCAGAGCCTTGGGAGGTGCAGGCCCTGAAAGGGGTTCTTCAACTTCCATATGATCTTTGCCCTTTCCTTCATCAGGAGGGGCAGTGCCAGTAGTGAGACCTATAGCCATAAATAAAGGTTTAAATACATATTTTTATCAGACTCCAGGTTGAAAAAGTTCCTTGGGCAATCTGTTCACCCTTTGCATGGATAGTCCTTAAATTTTCCTCCCACTCTATCCCAATTCTCTGCATCCAAGGTTCCTGTTGGTGAGAAACAGAGATTATGGTTGATAATATTCTGCAGCACTATCTGAAAGAAAGTTACCCTTATTTTATATAAGAATTATGCAAAACTGACATAAATTTTCAAAATAAAGCAAAAATAAATAAATAGAAGTGATACAAGGAAATGTAGTTGACAATATCAGGACAGCAAGTCACTTATTATTTAAGATATTTATTTATATTTTTAAACATATAGAAGAATATAATAATCAAAAAACTTGGATGAAGGGAAATAAATGTAGAAAATCAGCTTCAGTAGAATCCAGACCTCCTGATCACCTAGATAAGTGGTGGTGAACCTATAGCATGCGTGCTGCTGCCATCTGTTTGTTATCATTGAAAACTCTAAAAGGATCACAGTCACTGGCTTAGGTCCTTAGATCTCGCTTGTCCTCCCACCAATTTCATCTACAACCAGCTGGTTTATCATTTAGGGAAATATTTTCAGACACAAAATTAATCTGGATCTTATCTCTCTAGATTTTCTACCAAACAGAAAACAAAGGTGTTATTCCAAATCTTCCTAGTAAACATGTAGCCTCCCTTTATATTTTGAAGCACATGGATCCCTGGTTACAGTCAGTCAAAGACCATGAGCAGAAATGTGCCACAGCCAGCATGGCCCGAGTTCTGAAGTGCTTATCCAGACATCTCTGCCAAGGAAGAAGGATCTAGAGCCATTCTTCCACTGTCCACTTCCCTTCCTGTTTATGACTCCCAGCTGGTCTCTGGGTCCACTCCGTGCTCATGTGCTATCACAATACTCTGCATTACTTCTATACCTGCCTCCTAAAATGTGAGCATCTTGAGGACAGGCATCATGTTTATTAATCTTAGCATAGAGCTGGAACATAATAATGCAGTAAGTGTTTTGAATGGATGAATAAGTAAGTGTAATCTGAAAATGTCTGAAGGTCAACAGCGGCCTAGTCTCTGTGCAGGTTGGGTTTGAAGAAATGCAGTTAAAATAAATTCAAGTAAATCAACTTAAATATTCCCAAGCATCTAAAAGAGAATGGTACTGTGGTACTTTTTAAACTCCCACATTTCTCTCAGTCTCTAACTTCTTAGTTGGCCCCAATCTTCTTCTATAACTTCTTAAAAGAAGTCCTCAAAACTAAGATCTTTCTTCCTGGATTGATTCCTTTTTTCCTTCTTTCTCCTTCCCTGAGCAGATCTTCTAGCCACTGGTACTTCTGTTCTCCAGAATGGTGGCAAAGGCCACATGAGATTCCAAAATGGTGGTGGCTGCACCAGGTTCCAGAATGGCAGCAACATAGATAATTTATTCCTCACAATCAAGTTCAGAGAGTCCAGCAATCCAGGCACTTGACCTCTATAGCCAAGAGAGAGGATTCCCTCGCTACTGTCGCTACTGCTCCAGCTGGCAGCAGGCCTTGACAGCATCCACATGGTGCTGGTTTTAGGAGCATGGAGAATGCATGAGTTCTGAGGTTAAAAAGGGTTCCACCCCAATTTCAGAGGCCCTGGGAGGCCAGGCAGGGTGCCCCTGAGAGGGCGTGTGTGAAGCTATGAGTGTGAAGCCAAAGATGCAATGGAGAACCCAGAAGTTCGAAAATGCCAGGCATATGGATTATCTAAGGAAACCTGCAAGGAGAGAGCAAAGCCAGCCTAAGAGAGAAGCCATGGGAGCTAAAACCCCTGGAAGTGCCACTGGGGTGGAGTCACTCAAGCCTTCAGGTGCTGAGTGTGCAACTACAGGACTTCATGTTTGCCCTGCTGGATTTTGGACTTCCTTTGGTCCCAATCCTTTGTATCCCATTTGTACCCTTTGGAATGGTAACATTTATCTTGTGCCATTGTATGTTGGAAGTGTTTAACTTTTTTTCATTTGTACAAGGGCTGACAACTAAGAGTTTGCCTTAGATGTCAGGTGAGACTTGGAACTTGGACTTTTCAGCAATGCTGAAACTGTTAGGACTTTAGCAACTCTTGGAGATGGACTAAATGTCTTTTACATAAAGGATGTACTTGAGTCTTTGAGAGGCCAGGGGTGGAATGTTATGGCTTGTGTTTGGATAGCCCCCAAGCCTCATGCAATCATGGAGACAACTGAATCTAGCATTTGTGATTGGCTTTGTGTCTACCACTGGAATTGGTGTTGTGAGTGCTGCACCTGCTCAGGAATGGAGCCAGCATACAGTATAAGGGAGGGAAGGAGGCCTGGTTAGCCCCATGCTTGCTCTGTTTGCTGTTGTTGTTTGCAGCCACCATGAATGGCTGCCCCTCCACCATGCCACTATGCCTTGAAGTCAGCTGGGTATGGACTGAAACCTCCAAAAAAAACCTGTAAGATAAATAAGCCTATCCATTCCTAATTTTGGGCATCAGGCATTTTGTCTCAGCAACAAGAGAAAAGTAACGAAGACAATAACAGTCACATACATCATAGGGAAATTGTACCTGTACATAATATATCCTTATTTCTCTTTTTTCCACAATTCCCTCCTCTCCCTTCAGCCTCTCTTCTCATCTTGCCTTACAAAACTTTGTTTCCATTTTATTCTCCTTAGATCATTTTCTTTTCTTTTCTTTTCTTTTCCTTTCCTTTCCCCTTCCCCTTCCCCTAGTTCCCCTTTCTTTTAAACAACTCCTTCCTATTTCACAATACCTATTATACAGTTTGGTCCTTATTTTTTTTTATTTTAAAGATACTAAAAACTAACAAAACATAACAGAACAAAGTCAATCAAAACTAAGCGGTAGAACTGGTACAGAACTTCAAAGAAAGATACTGACATGACTTGAGACCATACTCACAAGTGAGATAAATCAAAGTCACATGTGTAAATATCGTATTGTCTCCCTAGTGTAAGAAACTGAAAATGTATATATGATCCAAAATCTATAATAAATACTAGGTAAGGGTAAAAAACAGCTCGAAGAGCAAAAGTAATTGGGAAGGGAAAAGGGGGAAAGAAGGAAAGGAAAAGGAAAAGAGATAAATCTGTGTATATGTATATGTAAGGACTAGAACAAACTGCTCAATGTATTAGTTATTGAGAAAGAAGAGTTAATACTCATATGATTAGATCAATTTTACATGTCTATATCTGTTAATGTAAACAACCATTTTGAAGATAACGAGACACAATATTGCAACCATTGTCAAGTTTCTATCATCCTGTTTTGTAAACCTGTAATGTTACTGTTGTGCATTTACTCTAGTCGTTTGTTTGTCTCTTTTGCTTTTTGTCTTTCTTGTATGTGTCTTTTTTCTCTTAAATTAAAAAAAACAAAGAAAGATACTAGGAAATCAATGGCTACTGTAGTATATCTTGTTACTTTAAGAATAGTTGACCATTCCATCAGGTATAGTAAAATCAAACCAAAAATAAAGCACAATAAAACCAATAAAATGTATGAAATAAAGTATGAAATAAAGCAAAAAAATTAATCAGAATAAAGCAAAACAATGAGAACAATATTGGGCCTCAAAGACAAGACAGAGGAGAATCCCCCATATTTGCTACATTGTATACTATCATCTTCCCAAGAGATGCTCAGACTGCCGGCTCCAGGCCTACAAAATCAACTGAACAATACAAGCATTTAGTTGCTTTATGTACCATAGTTGCTACCAATTTAGTCAGTCCTCTGAACCAGCAGGTTGCCTACGGGGGGCGGTGGGGAGAAGTCCTTGATACTTAGCCACGCACTGGTAGGTCTACGAGAGGCACATCTCTTTCTCTTCCTGGAATCTGCACCAGTCACACATACTCACCAGGAAGGCAGGCTAGGTTGTCTTCTGGTTGGAGTGGCCCTACCCAACATGGCGGGATCTTGAGAGGCACATCTCTTTCTCCTCCTGGAGTCTGCGAGTTTGGTCCTTATTAACACTTTCAGTTTCTCACACCAGAGAAACAATGTAATATTTATACATGTGGGTCTGATTTATTTCACTTTAGAGTGTGGTCTCAAGATGCACTCATTTGCCTAGAAATGGCTCAGCGTTCTCCTTCTTTATGGCACAGTAGTATTCCATTGCATAAAAGAAACACATTTTGTTTATGCATTCATTTGTTGATGGGTGTTTTGGTTGTTTCTAACATATACCTATTACAAACTGTACTGCGAGAAACAAGGGTGTGCATATATCACTGTAGTATGCTGTTTTTAATTTTTCCAACAGTATACCCAGAAGGGGAGTAGCTAGACCAAATAGAACCTCTAGTTTTAGTTCTTTGAGGAAACTCCACACTGATTTCCACAGTGATCACACCTGTCTACACTCTCGAAAACATTGGAAGCGGGTTCCTTTTTCTCCTTAGCCCCTCCAAAATTTGTCATTCATTGATTTCTTTAGGATAGCCATTCTTTCTGGAGTGAGATGGACTCTCAGCTTTGTTTTAATTTGCATCTCTCAAATGACCAGTGATGTCAAACATTTTTATATATTTATTTGCTGTTTGTATTTCTTCTTCTGAAAAGTATGTATTCTCTCATATGCTCATTTTTGGATTGAGTATTTAAATTTGGGGGTCTAGTTTTCCTTTAATTCTTTATATGTTGTAGATGTTAGTCCTTTGTATTAGGGACAGTGGAATAATTTTTTTCTCACCTTGTATGCTGTCTTTTCAAGTTATTGATAATTTTTTACTGTGCAAAAGTTTTTAATAGGATGAGATTCCAGTTGTTGATTCTTTGTAGGATTTCTCATGCAATAAGGGTTTGTCAATGAAATCTTTGCCTATACATATGTCTTCAAGAGTTCTACCTATTCTCCCTTCCAGTAGATTTAGTGTTTCTGGTTTAATATTTAGATCTTCGATTCATTTCAATTTTAGTTTAGTGCAAGGGGAGAGAAGGGTCTAGTTTTAGTCTTTGTCATGTGGAAGGCCTGTTTTTCAGCACCATTTATTAAAGAGGCAAGTTTTCTTCCAGTGAACAAGACAACATGGCTAAAAGAGAGACAACATGGCTGAACAAAGGAGGAGCCTCATTCAGAGCTACTCAGAGGAATTCAACTAAAAATACAGGAAACTGGAAAAAAGGGGAGGATAGATAGCCCGAAACCAAAATCAATCTGAAATTGCAGACTCATAGATCAAGCAAAACATAGATAAAAGACTTAATAAAATGGCCATCCAGCCCATCCAGCTGCCAGTGAGATGCTGGATCAGGATGACTGCCTGACACACTTGGAATCTTAGAAGAAGGAAAAAATTGATATATTAAAATACCATGACTAAATCAAACCATATAGGATAGATTTGGCATATAAAGTCCCCTGCCTCTTCTGCCTCTCTCAAAAGAGAGGACACTACAGCCGAGCAATAAATTTCAGCAACATGCAGGAGTGACTAAACTGCTCCCTTCCTGAAGATTGATATGTTTTCCTTTCTTTTCTCTCTCTTTTTCTATTTTTTCTTCTCTTTTCTTCCCTTTCCTTTTGTGCAACAGATAGAACAAGATTAAAGACTACAAGATTTCATGGTAAATGGAATACCTAACCCTTTCCCCATGACCTGTGGCTAAAGAAGCATGGAGAATTACAAAGCTTTGCACCATGGACTGTGCAGCATGGGGCTATCCCCCTGGGGGGGGTAGGAACAGAAAGGCACCCCACAACACCCTACTCCCCTTACTTATACTTTATTTCTTTTCAAAGATCTCTGTTTTAACCACTATCCTACTTAAATTTACCCCACCACAAGGTAAAACCACTCTACCAAGGGGAAACACTTTGCATACAATCTCCCAATTTATGATCAGTTCTGTTATATAACTATGGATTTTGCTCCCATGGTTTAAGATACAAAATTAATAGTTACCACAGTGTGTCAGTTTCTAAACTGTGCTTGATGCTGTCATTCTAATTATAGTACTTTAGCTAGGATGTCATATCTGTTGCAATCAGTTGTTTTGACTTCTGTAACAATAATGGGAAGCTCTGGAATTATAATCACACCACAGCCCAGCACCAAAGGACTGGGGACTGAGCCAAACAGATACCAACATCTCACTATTAATTAATTGAGAAGGTGGAGTCTTGGGGCAGACACAAACCAAGGACCTCCTGCACACAGAAGACACCCTGAAGAACAAACCGTGCCTAGAGAGGCCTTGATAATAGTAATAAAGCTACCTACTACAAAAGCTTACAAGGATCAGTACAGAAAAATATAACTCTTTTGAAATAGGTCAGAACCATGCACAGGCTGACTGGGGAGAGCCAGATGCCAGCCATCTCCTGTGAGTCAGTGCCATTAACAGACTGTGGGGGAGGAGAGCAAGAAGTCAACAAGAAGCTAAGACCTCCTGGGAGTTGGTGCCGTGTGCAAGCTGACTGAGGGAGAGCCAAACACCAGTTCTCTCCTGTACTCTATACCATTTGCAGACTGCAGGGGAGGAGAGCAAAAAGTCAAAAAGAAGCTAAGGCATCCTGTGAGTTGGAGCCATGTGCAGGCTGACTGAGGGAGAGCCAGATGTCAGCCCCTTCTGGTGCACAGGCAGGGAGACAAGAAGGGCCAATATTCCCCCAACCCCTACCAGCAACGACCAGCTGATCTGGAGATACACAGGTTGTGATGATAACTATTGAGGTAAAATACAACTTAGTACTTTTAGTATTTAGTGTTTCACTGATTTTGCAAGCCTAAAGCCAGTAGTCTGATCATCTATTCAGAGGATAACAATATGCGATGTAGCATCTATGAGGGATCTCCTTCTGAAGCTGGTGGCCATTGTTAATTCCCTATTATCTTGCTTCAAAATCCTATATCATTCTCATTGTTTCTTTAGTTGGGTTTTATTGTTTTATCTTGTTTGATTTTGTTGTACCTGATGGCATAGACAGCTATTTCAATGATGACAAGATATACAATAGTAGTCATTTTGGAATTACTACTATC
The DNA here is from genome assembly GCA_004363535.1 of Dasyprocta punctata. NCBI lineage: Eukaryota > Metazoa > Chordata > Mammalia > Rodentia > Dasyproctidae > Dasyprocta > Dasyprocta punctata. Next base: position 49,630 of record RJWM01008635.1, read on the forward strand.
ATGTTTTGAAGTCCTGTGCTGCATTCATTGTTTTGTTTTTATTGGTTCTATTTTGTTTCTGTTTTGTTTGATTTTACTATGTCTGAAGGTATGGACAGCTATTTTGAAGACAACGGGAAGCATTATGGTAGCCATTGTTGATTTCCTATTGCCTTGTTTTGAAATGCTCTGTCACTTACAGTGTCTTGATTTGATTGACTTTTTTCTGTTTTGTTTTGCTTGGTTTTATTCTCTCTAAAATAAAATTTTAAAAAACTTTTGTAACAGAAAAAGGGAAGATGCAAACAAAATGCAACATCAGACCTCCAGCTAATCCAGAACAACTCCAGAAGATGAGATAGAGGAAAATGGAAGACATACACCTGAAATTCTCAAATGATAGCAACCAAAATAAAGGAACAAATCCATGAGGTGATAGAGAAAATCAGATCACAAATAGTCTCTCAGATAAAAAAACATAAATGTCAATAATCATAAAGGAAGTGTTTGGCAAATCTAGAGTAGAGATAGATAAAAAAATAAAGGAACATGCAAAAATGCTGGAAACTCTGAATGATCAATACAGGAAAGAAAAAGAATGCACAAAATGGATTCAACCTAATATTTAGGAAATTAAAAACTCAATTGAAACCTGGGAAAACTAATTGAATGAAACAGAAGATAGACTTTCAGACCTTGAAGACAAGATCACTGATAGCAATCACAAAGGAAAGATCTCTTGAAAATGACAAAGGATCAGTAAATAACAATTCAACAACTGCAAGACGATACAAAGAAAAACAATATAAGACTGACCGGTATCAGTGAAAAAACAGGAGTCAACACAAATGACCAAAAGATTATTTGCAGAAATAATAGCAGAATACCCAGTAAGGCAGAGGCTTCAGCAGCACACTCCTGGAGTGCACCCTCAATAGCTGCACAGAGGATCCAGCTCTACCTGGTTACCTGACTCAGGACAACCCACCAGAGGAATGACTGGCAAGCCTCGCAGGACACAGAGGTACTGAGCCCAGCCCAGCCCAGGACCCCAGAGCAAATCATCAGGGAATGGCCAGCATAGCAGCAGGGCTTTGGAGAGCTTGGGCTCTGCCCATCAGAGTGCAGGGTGCGAGCTCCATTGTTCAGGAGTGTGGCAGACATGGTGGGTCCTAGAGGTTGCAGGACCACCTAGCTGGGAGCAACGCCCCACCATGGTAGGCCTGGGACTCACCCAGGCTTCCCTGGAACTCCAGAGGCTCTGAATTCTTTGCAGCCAGGCTCAGGGTCCAGGTGGCACAACATTCTGGGATATGCTCCACCTAGCTGCCTGGGTCCGGGAGGTCCTGGTCACCATCCAGTAAGGCAGAGGCTTCAGCAGGAAACTCCGGGAGCATGCACTCACTAGCTGTGCACAGGATCCAGCTCTACCCAGTCCCAAAACTCAGTGCAACCCACCAGGGGAACGCCCAGTCAGCCTCACAGGACACAGAGCCACAGAGGTCCCAGAAGAAAATGACAAAATAAAACACCAAGAGGTAGACTCAATCCCCCAGCCCACCTAGAACAAATCCAAGAGACACTCAAATGGAAGACAATGGGAGTCACACAACTGAACTTTCTGAAATGATAGAAAATGCAGTAAAGAAACAGCTCAATGAAGCTGTAGAGAAACTCAAATCAGAAATTTTCTCTCAGCTAAACAATGAAATGAAAGCCATTATTAAAGAAATGTGTGGATCTAAAGAACGGCAAGATAAAAAAATAGAAGAACTTAAGAAAATGATGGAAACTTTGAATGAACAATATAAGTCACAAACAGAAGGCATGAAACAGATGCAAAGAGAAATGCAGGAAATGAAAAACTCCACGGAAAGTTTGAAAAAACCACTTCAATGAAGCTGAAGAGAGAATCTCAGATCTTGAAGAGAGCATGGGAGATCAAGGTCATGAAAGAAACGATCTCTCAAAATAGTAAGGAACCAAGAAACAACAATTCAACAGCTGCAAAAAGATGTGAAGAGAAATAACAAAAGATTAATAGGCATAAATGAAAAAGCAGGGGTCAATATGAATGACCTGAGAAGACTATTCACAGAAATAATACCAGAAAATTTTCCAATCATGGGAAGACAATCTGAAATACAGGAAACTGAGGTATACAGAACCCCAATTAACCATAACCAAAATAAATCTTCACCCAGACATATACTAAAAAGGGTATGAGAAACACAGCACAAGAACAAAATACTGAAGGCTGTCAAAGAAAAGAAACAGATCACCTATGAAGGAAAGCCTATCAGAATCACGGCAGACTTCTCAACACAAACCTTTAAGTTAAGAAGAGCTCAGAGTGAAGTATTTCAAATCCTGAAAGAAAACAACTTTCAACCCAGATTGATGTACCTGCAAAACTATCCTTAAAATTGATGGAGAAATAAGATACTTCCATGACAAAGAACAACTGAAGAAATTTATGGCCACCAAACCAACACTGCAAAGAGTACTGAAAGACACTCTAGAAAGAGAAAAGACAGCTACAATCTTAAGAACAACAACAAAAGGAAACCACTAAGCAGGTGAAATAATTAAACAGAAAATGTAGAAAATCAACAACAGAAAGATATCATGACAGCAATGAGCCAATACATACCACTTACATCAATCAATGTAAATGGTCTCAACTCACCAATAAAAAGAAACAGACTACCAGAGTGGGTTAAGAAACAAAACCCAACAATATGCTGTGTACAAGAAACACATTTCACTCAAAAGGAAATTCACAGACTAAAAATCAAAGGCTGGGAAACAGTACTCCATGCAACAGGAAACCAGATAAAAGCAGGGGGTAGCTATTATGTTTGCAGACAATGTGAACTTCAAACCGAAAATGATCAAAAGAGATAAAGAATGTCACTACATACTTGTTATGGAAAAACCTCAAGAGGAAAAGATTACAATCATAAATATATATGCACCGAATATGGGAGCACCCAACTATGTAAGACAATTCTTAATAAACATGAAAAACAAAATAAACAATAATACAGTTATAACCAGGAACCTTAACACCCCACAGTCACAGAGAGACAGATCAACCAAACAAAAAATCAGCAAAGAAATAACAGAACTGAATCAAACTTGTGAACAAACAGACCTAGTAGAAGTGTACCACGTATTCCACCCATCAACATCAGAATACACATTCTTCTCAGTTGCACATGGGTCATTCTCTAAAACAGATCATATACTGGTCCACAAAACATGCTTAAGTAAATGCAAACGAACTGAAATAATTCCATGCATATTACCTGACCATAGCGCAGTAAAATTGGAAATGAAAGACAAAAATCCTACAATAACCACATAAACACATGGAAATTAAATAACACTCTCCTAAATAACCAATGGGTCACAGAAGAAGTTAAAGAAGAAATTAAAAAGTATCTACACTTCAATGAAAATGCAAATAGAAATTACCGGAACCTGTGGGACACAATGAAAGCAGTCCTCAGAGGGAAATTTATAGCACTAAACTCTCACATCAGAAAAACGGAAAGAACACACATAAACAACCTACTGCTGCACCTCAAACTTCTAGAAAAAGAAGAGCAAGTGAAGTCCAAAGCCCAAAGAAGGGAGGAAATTATTAAGATTAGAGCAGAAATTAATGCAATTGAAACTAAGAAAACAATACAAAGAATTAATGAATTGAAGATTTGGTTCCTTGAAAGAGTAAATAAAATTGATAAACCCCTAGCCAACCTTATCAAAAAGAGGAAAGAAACAACTCAGATTCATGCAATAAGAAATGAAAAGGGTGAAATCACTACAGACCCTGTGGAAATACAGAAGATCATCAACAACTACTTCGAAAATCTTTACTCACATAGATTTGATAACAGAAGAAATGGACTGATTCCTAGAAACCTATGAATTACCAAAGCTGAATCAAGAAGATATAAACCTGCTGAATAACCCAATCTCAGCTAATGAAATTGAAAATGTAATTAGGACCCTACCAACAAAGAAAAGCCCAGGCCCTGATGCATTCACTGCTGAATTCTACAAGAAATTTAGGGAAGGCTTAATGCCAACACTCCTCAAATTCTTCAATGAAATTGAAAGGGAAGCAAGTCTCCCTAATTCATTCCTGGAAACAACTATTACCCTAATACCAAAACCAGAGAAGACCCAAACGAGAAAGAAACTTACTGGCCAATCTCCCTAGTGAACATAGATGCAAAAATCCTCAATAAAACACTGGAACACAGAATACACAAAGTTATCAGAAAGATTATACACCACGATCAAGTGGGATTCATCCCAGGAATGCAGGGATGGTTCAACATACAGAAATCAGTAAACGTAATACACCATATCAACAGGGCCAAGAACAAGAACATGATCATCTCAATAGATGTACAAAAAGCTTTTGACAAAATCCAACACCCACTCATGATAAAAACCCTACAGAAAATCGGAATAGATGGTCTCTACCTCAACCTGATAAAAGCCATATACCATAAACCAACAGCAAATATCTTACTAAATGGACAAAAACTGAAAACTTTCAACCTAAAATCAGGAACAAGACAGGGATGTCCATTATCACCACTCCTATTCAATATAGTTCTGGAAATATTAGCCAGAGCAATTAGACAAGAGAAAGAAATAAAGGGAATAAGGATAGGTAAGGAAGAAGTGAAATTATCATTATTTGCAGATGTTATGATACTCTACATAGAAGACCCCCAAAGATCCATTGGAAGACTTCTAGAAGTAATAATTAAATTCAGTAATGGTGCTGTATACAAGGTGAACACTCAGAAATCAATAGCATTCCTGTACACAAACAGCAAACTCACTGACAGAGAAACAAGGGAAACCACACCCTTCACTATAACATCCAAAAAAATGAAATACTTAGGAATCAATTTAAGAAAGGAAGTAAAAAGCCTATACAGTGAAAACTACATTACTCTAAAGAAGGAAATCATAGAAGGTCTCAGAAAATGGAAAAATATTCCCTGTTCATGAATAGGAAGAAAAAATATCATGAAAATGACCATTCTCCCAAAATTATTATACAGATTTAATGCAATCCCAATCAAAATACCACTTGCCTACCTCACAGAGCTAGAGAAAGCATTCCTGAAATTCATCTGCAACCAGAAAAGACCTAGAATAACAAAGGCAATTCTGGGCCACAAAGGGAAGGCGGGAGGCATCACAATCCCCAACTTGAAACTATACTACAAGGCTACTGTGATAAAATCATGCATGGTACTGGAATCAAAACAGACCTGAAGATCAATGGAATAGATTGGAAGATACAGTCACAACTACAAACACATTTAGCCACCTCATCTTTGACAAAGGGGCCAAACATGTACATTCAAGAAAGATAGCCTGTTTAACAAATGGTGCTGGAAAAACTGGCTTTCTATATGCCGTAAATTAAAACTAGATCCATGACTATCACCATGCACTAAAATAAAGTCAAAATGGATCAAAGATCTGAATATTGAAACAGAGACACTAAACTTACTAGAAGACAGAGTAGGTAAAAATCTTGATGATATAGGAGTAGGCAGAGAGTTCATGAACAAAAATCAAATTGCACGGGAAACACTTCCCATAATCAACAACTGGGATCTTATCTTAATTAAAAGTTTTTGCATGTCAAAGGAAATCTCCAACAGAGTGAAAAGAAAACCCACCAACTGGGAAAATATCTTAGCCAATTGTCCATCAGACAAAGGACTTCTATCTAAAACATATAAAGAATTAAAAGAAATCAGGCCCCTGAAATTCAAGGACCCAAACCAAAAATGGGCATCTGAAATGAATACACACTTTTCAGAGTAAGAAATACAAATGGCAAATAAATCTATGAAAAAATGTCCAGCATCAATTGTCATTCGGGAAATGCAAATTGAAACAACACTGAGACTCCATCTCACTCCAGAAAGAATGGCCAAGATTAAAACATCAACCAACAACAAATGCTGGAGGGGTTGTGGGGAGAAAGAACTCCTCTCCACTGTTGGTGGGAGTGTAGACTGGTGCAACCACTGTGCAAAGCAGTGTGGAGATTGCTCAAGAACCTAGGATTAGAGATCCCATTCAACCCAACTATCCCACTTCTGGGCATTTTCCTAGAAGAATTGAAAACATCATGCCATGGTGATATTTTTGAACCCATGTTAATAGTAACCCAATTTGTAATAGCCAGATCTTGGAAACAACCCAAGTTCCAATGAAAGAATGGATAAATAGATGCGTTTTTATACAGTGGAGTACTACTCAGCTATTAAGAAAGATTGCATTGAGACTTTTATAAGTAAATGGACATGACTTGAGACCATACTCATAAGTGAGATAAATCAAACCCACATGTGTAAATACCATATTGTCTCCCTAGTGTAAGAAACTAAACAGTGTGTATTATCCAAAATCTACAATAAATACTATGTAAGCATAAAAAAACTTCTGGAAGGCAAAAGTAATTAGAAAGGGAAAAGCGGGAAAGAGGGAAGGGAAAAGGAAAAGATATAAATCTGTATATATGTATATGTAAGATAAGTAAAATGAACATACTGCTGAATGTGTTCATTATTGAGAAAGAACGGTTAATACTCATATGATTAGATCAATTTTACATGTCTATATCTGCTAATGTAAACAACCATTTTGAAGATAACAATACACAATATTGCAACCATTGTCAAGTTTCTATCATCCTGTTTTGTAAACCTATAATGCTACTGTTGTACATTTACTCTAGTCGTTTATTTGCCTCTTTTGCATTTTGTCTTTCTTATATGTGTCTTTTTTTCCTCTTAAATAAAAAGATAATAATAGCAGAAAATTTCCCAAGCCTGTGAAAAGAATCTCACATACAGCTATGTGAGGCATCTAGGACTTCAATTAGCCATAAACAAAATAAATCTACACCTAAACATAATAATCAGGATCCCAGAAATTCAGTACAAGAACAAACTATAAAAAACTATTAGAGAAAAAAGCATCACCTATCAAGGAAAGTCAATCAGAATCTAGGCAGACTTCTAACACAAACCCTCAAGTCAAGAAGAGCTTGGAGTGAAGTATTTCAAGTCCTGAAAGAGAACAACTTCCAACCCAGATTGATGTGCCATACAAAACTAAATTTTAAAATTAATGGAGTTATAAAATACTTCCATGACAAAGAAAAACTGAAGAAATTTATGACCATGAAGCCAACACTGCAAAGAGTACTGAAGAATATTCTAGACAGAGACAAAAATGGCCACAATTCCAAGAATAACAACAGAAAGAAACATCAGGCAAGGCAAGAAATTAAGCAGAAAGGAAAAGTAGGGAACAACAGAGGGAAAATAATATGATGAAGATAAACCAATACATATCAGTTATAGCCATCGGTGTAAATGGCCTCAATTCACCATTCAAAAGAAACAGACTGGCAAAATGGATCTAGATACAAGATCCAACAATATGCTGTACAAGAAACATATTTAATTTAAAATGAAATTCAGATTAAAAGTCAAAGGATCAAAAATAATATTCCATGTGAGAGGATCCCAGAAAAAAGGAGGGATGGCTGTGCTGTTTACAGACAGTGTGAACTTCAAACCAGGAATGATCAAAAGAGATAGGGAAAGTCACTACATACTTGTTAGCAGAAAACTTCTAGAGGGAGAGATAACAATCATAAATATGTATGCACCAAATGCAAGAGCACCCAAATATGTAAGACAAATATTAATAGACACGAAAAATTGAATAAGTAATAACACAATTGTAACAGCAGAACTTAATGGCCCATTGTCACAAAGAGATAGAACAACTAGACAAAAAATCAGCAAGGAAATATCAGAATTAAATCAAACCTGTGAACAGAGGTACTTAGTAAATGTTTACAGTGTGTTCCACCCAACATCATAAGAATACACTTTTTTCTCAGCTGCATATGGGATGTTCTCTAAATTGACCATACATTGCTTCACAGAACATGCTTAAGTAAATGCAAAGGAATTTAAATTATTCCATGCATATTATCTGACCATAGAGCAATGAAATTGGAAATTAATGGCAAAAGAAACTGGGAAAACTACATAAACACATGGAAAGTAGCACCCTCCAGAACAACCAATGGGTTACAGATGAAATTAAAGGGGAAATTAAACAATATCTGCAACTAAACAAGAATGCAGATACAATGTACTGGAACTTATGAGACACAATGAAGCAGCCCTAATAGGGAAAATTATAGTGGTGAATTCTCACATCAGGAAAGCAGAACCAGCACAAATAAGCAACCTAATGTTGAACCTCAAGCTCCTAGAAAAAGAAGGGCAAGACAAGCCCAAAGCCCCTTCAATGGAGGAAATTATAAACACCAGAGAAAAAATTAACACAATGGAGACTAAGAAAACAATAAAAAAAGAACTGAAGAATTGGTTCTTTGAAAGAATAAATAAAATTGATGAACCCCTAACCAACGTTATTTTAAAAAGCAAAGAAAATATTCAGATTCATGCTTAGAGAAATGAAAAGGATGAAATTACTACAGATCATGTGGAAATTCAGAAGATCATCAATGCTTACTTTGAAAATCTTTACTGTCATAGGTTGGAAAACACAGACTCACTGGACAGATTCTTAGATATGTATGAATTACCAAAACGATCAAGAATATACAAAAATTCTGAATAACCCAGCATCAGTTAATGAGATTGAAAATGTAATAAAAAAAACTTGCCATCAAAGAAAAACCCAGGTCCTGATAAATTCACTGCTGAATTCTACAAGAAATTTAGAGAAGATTAAATGCCAATTCTCCTTAAATTCTTTAATGAAACTGAAAGGGAAGCAGTACTCTCTAACTCATTCCTGATATCAAAACCAGAAAAAAACTCATCCAAAAAAGAGAACTACAGGCCAATCTCCCTTATGAACATCGTTGCAAAAATCCACAATAAAAGACTAGCAAACAGAATGCAGCAAATCATCAAGAAGATTATGCACCATGGCAAAGTGGGATTCATGCCAGGAATGCAGGGATGAATCAATAAATATAATACACTGTATCAACAGAGTCAAATGCAAAAATCACATGACCATCTCAATAGATGCTTAAAATCTTTTGACCAACTCCAACATTCATTCATGATAAAATAAAATCTTCAGAAAATTGGGAAATTGGCCTTTACCTCAATCTGACAAAAGCCATCTATGACAAACCAAAGGCTAACATCATACTAAATGAACAAAAATTGAAAGCTTTCAATCTAAAATCAGAAAAAAGACAAGAATGTCCGCTATCACAACTCCTATTCAATATAATTCTGGAAACATTAGGTAGAGCAATCAGGCAAGAGAGAGAAATAAATGGGATAAGGATATGAAAGGAAGAAGTTAAATTAACATTATTCACAGATGACATGATAGTCTACATATTAGACCCCCAAAACCCCACCAAATGACTTCTAGATTTAATAACCAAATTCAGTGGTGCAGTTGAATAAAAAGTCAGCACTCAAAAATCAATGGTATTCTTGTACACAAACAGCAAGCTCACTGAGAGAGAAATTAGGAAAACCACATCCTTCACAATAGCATCCAAAAAAGTGAAATACTTAAGAATCAATCTAACAAAGGAAGTCAAAGATCTATATATTGACAATTACAGTATTCTGAAAAAGGAGATCAAAAAGGATATCAGAAAATGGAAGTATATCCCTTGCTCATGTATAGGAAGAACCAAAATAGTGAAAACAGACATACTCCCGAAATTGCTACACAGATTTAATGCGATCTTGATCAAAATACCATTAGCATACTTCACAGAACTAGTTAAAACATTCCTAAAATTCATTTGGAAACAGTGGAGACCTAGAATAGCAAAGGCAATCTTCATGCATTTGTTGTTAGTGTACAGGAATGCTATTGAGTTTTGAGTGTTGACTTTGTATACAGCTATGCTACGGAATTCAGTCATTAAATCCACACAACTTTTGGTGGAGTTTTGAGGGTCTTCTATGTATAGCATCCTATCATTTGCAAATAGTGATCATTTAACTTCCATTGCTATCCTTATTCCTTTTATTTCTTTTTCTTGTCTAATTGCTCTGGCTAATGTTTTCAGAACTATATTAAACAGGAGAGGTAAGGGTGGATATCTTTGTCTTGTTCATAATTTTAGAGTGGAAACCTTTCCATTTTTAACAATTTAGTATGAGGTTGGCTTTTGGTTTTTCATGCAGCTGTCTTAGTTACTATTCTCCTTGCTGAGACAAAATACTTAATGCCAAAAATAAATAGGAGAAACATTTATTTAGCTCACAGTTTGTGGAGGTTGCAGGCCATAATCAGCTCACTCCAAGGCAAGGTAGTACATGGCCAGTGGGCAACAGTTCGTGGTGGCAGAAGACAGGAAAAGCAACAAGAGAGAGTGAGACAAGCCTCTTTCTGTTCCTTATATTATACTGGGATTAGGGCTGTGCAAATACAATTGGTGGACTTACCAAGAAATCACTTACCTTTAATCTTAGCACCTTTAGTCCCAGGACACTATCAATCAATCACATACTCTGTATTCAGCCACCTCTGAAAAATCCATTTGACTGCATGAGGCTTTCGAGTGACACCTAGAAACAAACCATGATAATGGCTTTTATCAAATTGAGATAAAGATCATCTATTCCAATTTTCTGTATAGTTTTTTATCATGAATGGGTGTTGGAATTTATCAAATCTATGATTGTGTGATTTTTGTCTTTGGCTCTGATGACATGGTGTATTACATTTATTGATTTGTATATGTGGAACCATCCCTGAATCTCTGGGATGAGTCCCACTTGGTTATGGTGAATAATCTTCTTGATTATTTGCTGCATTATGCTTGGCAGTATCTTTTTGAGGATTTTTGCATCTGTGTTCATTAGGGAGATTGGCCTGTAGTTCTCTTTCTTAGTTGGACTTTTCACTGGTTTTTGCGTCAGATAATGCTTGCTTCCAGGAATGATTTTGGGAGTATTGCTTTCCTTTCAGTTTTATTAAAGAGCTTCAGCAGTATTGGCATTGTATTTTCTCTAAATTTCTTTTAGAATTCAGCAGAACTTTGACTTTTCTTTATTGGTAAGTTTTTAATTACATTTTGAATTTCATTGAATGATATTGGATTATTTATGATTTTTATATCTTTTTGATTCAGCTTTAGCATTTCATATGTATTTATGAATCTGTCCATTTGCTCTGTGTTATCCGTCCTATTTTAGTACAAGTTCACAAAGTACATTTTGATGTTCTTCTGGATTTCTGAATGATTCATTGTGATTTTGCCCTTTTCATTTCTAATTGCTTGAATTTGAATCTTTTCTTTTCTCTTTTTGGTAAGGTTGGCTACAGGTTTATCAATTTTATTTAATCTCTTGAAGAATCAACTCTTTGAACCATTGATTCTTTAGTCTCAATTGCATTAATTTCTGCTCTGATCTTTGTAATTTTCTTCCTTGTATGAGTTTTGGCTTGATTTGTTCTTCTTTTTCTAGAAGCTTGAGGTTCAACTTTAGCTTGTTTATTTGAGTTTGTTCTGCTTTCCTGATGTGAGAATTCTCCACTATAAATTTTTCTCTTAAGACTGCTTTCATTGCATCTCACAAGTTCTAGTATGTTGTGTCAGCATTATCATTTAATTGTCAATACTGTTTAATTCCTTCTTTAATTTCCTCTGTGACCCATTGGTTATTCTGGAGGGTATTATTTAATTTCCATGTGTTTTTGGAGTTTTTGTGATTTCTTTTGCTGTTGATCTCCAATTTCATCCCACCATGGTCAGATAGTATGCATGAGATAATTTCAATTCTTTTCCATTTATTTAAGCATGCTATCAGGTTAGCATGGTCTATTTTGGAGAATGCCCCACGTGCAACTGAGAAGAATGAGCATTCCGATGTTGTTGTGTGAAGTAATCTGTAGACCATTACTGAGTCCATTTGTTCACAGGTTTGGTTAAATTCTGATATTTCTTTGTCAACTTTCTGTCTAGTTGACCTATTTATGACATTGAGGTATTTAACTTCCACCATTACAGTTATGTTAGCGCTTATTTGCTTTGTACAGTCTGTTAATATTTGTTTTATGTAGTCAGGTGCACTGGTATTTGGTGCATATATATTTATGATTGTTATCTCTTCCTTTTGAAGTTTTCCCTTAACAAGTATGTAGTGCATATCTTTATCTCTTTTGATCAGTCTTGGCTTAAAGTTCACATTGTCTGAAAATAGAATACTACCTCTGTTTTTTTTTCTGGATTCCTTTCATGTGGAGTGTTGTTTTTCATCTTTTGACTTTCAGTCTATGAATTTCTTTTTTAATTTAAAGTGCTTTTTTATTCAGTGTAATGTTGATTCTTGCTTCTTGATTCATTCTGCAAGTCTGTTCCTTTTGATTGGTGAATTAAAACCATTTATACTGATGGTTGCAGGTGATATGTTTTGACTTATCCTTGTCATATTTTCCTTTTGTTAATACCCTGACTTTCTTCTCTGTTTAATTGCTTCCATGCCTGGTGGCTTCTTTCCACTGTTGTTCTTGGAATGTGGTCTTCCTTAACTTTGTCTAGGATATCCTTCACAGCATGTAGAGAGCTGGTTTGGTGGTCATTAATTTCTTCAGTTGTTTGTCACAGAAGTATCTTATATTTCCACTGATTTTGAAAGATAGTTTTTTAATGATGCATCAATCTGGGTTGGAGATTGTTTTCTTTTAGGACTTGAAATACTTCATTCCAAGTTCTGCTTGACTTGTGGGTTTGTGTTGAGAAGTCTGCTGTGATTCAAATGAGTTTTCCCTTACAGGTGATTTGTTCATTTTTTCTAAACACTTTAAAATATTCTGTTCTTGTGCTGCATTTCTGGAATATTGGTTATTACATTCTTTGGTGTAGATCTGTTTTTGTCATGGCTATTTGGATTTCTGTATGCCTCAGTTATTTGTATGTCAAATTCCTTATCCATGTTTGGGGAATTGTCTGCCATTACTTCTGTGAAGAGGGTTTTTTATAGCATTCGCACTGCCTTCTCATTTACTCTGGTCAACATTATGTTGTATTGAAGGCCCTGGCACTGTAGGCCTGGAACTCGCCCAGGCTTACCTGGCATGCCAGAGGCACTGAACTCCTTGCAGCCAGACTCAGGGTCCTGGGGGCGCCACACTCTGGGGTACAGTCCACCTAGCTGCCTGGGACTGGGAGGCCCTGGTCCCCACCCAGTAAGGTGGAGCCACCGCCCACATGCTCTGAGAGGGGGCACTCACTAGCTGCTCACAGGATCCACCTCTACCTGGTCCCATGACTCAGCGCAACCCACCAGGGGAATGCCCAGTCAGCCTTGCAGAACACAGAGGTACTGAGCGCAGCCCAGCCTATGACCCCAGAGTTACTCAACAGGGACTGACCAACATAGCTACAGGGCCTTGGAGAGCTTGGGCTCTCCCCACCAGAGTGCAGGGCATGAGCACGAGCTCCATTCTTCAGTGCAGCAGCCTGTGTGCCAGACCCTACAGGCTGTGGCCACGCCCAGCCAGGAGCAAGGTCCCAGCACTGTAGGCCTGGGACTCGCCCAGGCTTGCCTGGCATGCCAGAAGCACTGAACTCCTTGCAGCCAGACTCAGGGTCTGGGTGGCACCACACTCTGGGGTACACTCCACCAAGCTGCCTGGGACTAGGAGGCATTGTCCCCCACCCAGTAAGGCAGACCCCCCCATTCACATGCTCTGAGAGGTCGCCCTCACTAGCTGCACACAGGATCCAGCTCTACTGGGTCCTACAACCCAGAGCGACACACAAGGGGAACACCCAGTCAGCCACACAGGACACAGAGCCACACAGGTGACAAAATGAAAAATGACAAAATGAAAGATCAAGAGGCAATCTCAATGCCCCAGCCCACTGAGAACAAACCCAAGAGACACTGAAATGAAGACAATGGGAGACAAACAACTGAACTTTCTGAAATGATAGAAAATGCAGTAAAGAAGCAGCTCGGTGAAGCTATAGAGAAACTCAAATCAGAAATATTCTCTCAGGTAAAAAATGAAATAACAATGATTATTGAAGAAACGTTGTGTGTATCTAAAGAAGACCAAGATAAAAAAAATATAGAAGAACTTAAGAAAATGATCAAACATTGACTGAACAATAAAAGACACAAAGAGAATGCAAGAAACAGATGCAAAGGGAAATGCAGGAAATGAAAAACACCATTGAAAGTTTGAAAATTGCCTGAATTAAGCTGAAGATAGAATCTCAGATCTTGAAGACAGCATGGGAGATCAAAGCCACGAAACAAAAGATCTCTTAAAAATAGTAAGGAACCAAGAAACAACATTTAAACAGCTGCAAGATGATGCCAAGAGAAATAACATAAGATTAATAGGCACAAATGAAAAAGCAGGGGTCAATACTAATGACCTGCAAAGACTATTCACAGAAATAATAGCAGAAAACTTTCCAAACATGGGAAGACAATCTGAAATACAAGTAACTGAGGCATACAGAACCCCAATTAGCCAGAACCAAAATAAATCCTCACCCAGACATATAATAATAAGGGTATCAGAAATACAGTACAAGAACAAAATACTAAAAGCTGTCAGAGAAAAGAAACAAATCACCTATGAAGGAAAGCCTATCAGAATCATGGCAGACTTCTCAACACAAACCTTTAAGTTAAGAAGAGCTTGGAGTGAAGTATTTCAAATCGTAAAAGAAAACAACTTTCAACCCACATTGATGTACCCTATAAAAGTATCCTTAAAAATTGATGGAGAAATAAGACACTTTCATGACAAAGAACAACTGAAGAAATTTATGGCCACCAAACCAAAACTACAAAAAGTACTGAAAGACACTCTAGAAAGAGACAAAGATAGCTACATACTTAAGAACAACAACCAAAGGAAACCACTAAGCAGGGCAAATAATTGAACAGAAAATGCAGAAAACCAAAAACAGAGAGATATCATGACAGGAATGAGCCAGTACATATCAGTTATATCAATCAATGTAAATGGTCTCAACTCACCAATAAAAAGAAACAGACTAGCAGAGTGGGTTAAGAAACAAAACCCAACAATATGCTGTGCACAAGAAACACACTTCACTCAAATGGAAACTCACAGACTAAAAATCAAAGGTTGAAAAACAGTACTCTATGCAACAGGAACTCAGAAAAAAGCAGGGGTAGCTATTATGTTTGCAGACAATGCAAACTTCAAACCGAGAATGATCAAAAGTGATAAAGAAGGTCACTACATACTTGTTAGGGGAAAACTTCAAGAGGAAGAGATTACAATCATAAATATATATGCACTGAATATGGGAGCACCCAACTATGTAAGACAATACTTAATAGACATGAAAACCCAAATAATAATACAGTTATAACAGGGGACCTTAACACCCCACTGTCACTGAGAGACAGATCAACCAAACATAAAATCAACAAAGAAATAACAGAAATGAATCAAACTTGTGAACAAATGGACCTAGTGGATGTGTACCGAGTATTCCATCCATCAACACTAGAATGCACATTCATCTCAGTTGCACATGGATAGTTCTCTAAAATAGATCATATACTGGTCCACAAAACATGTTTAAGTAAATGCAAACAAACTAAAAGAATTCCATGCATATTATCTGGCCATAGCACAGTAAAATTGGAAATGACTGAAAAAAAAACCTACAACAACCTCATAAACACATGGAAATTAAATAATACTCTCCTAAATAACCAATGTGTCACGGAAGAAGTTAAAGAAGACATTAAACAATATCTACAATTGAATGAAAATGCAAATACAAATTACCGGAACCTGTGGGACACAATGAAAGCAGTCCTCAGAGGGAAATTTATAGCACTAGACTCTCATATCAGAAAAACGGAAAGAACACACATAAACAACCTAATGCTGCACCTCAAACTTCTAGAAAAAGAAGAGCAAGTGAAGTCCAAAGCCCAAAGAAGGGAGGAAATTATTAAGATTAGAGCAGAAATTAATACAATTGAAACTAAGAAAACAATACAAAGAATTAATGAATCGAAGAGTTGGTTCTTTGAAAGAATAAATAAAATTGATAAACCCCTAGCCAACTTTATCCAAAAGAGAAAAGAAAAAACTCAGATTCACGCAATAAGAAATGAAAAGGGTGAAATCACTACAGACCCTGTGGAAATACAGAAGATCATCAACATCTACTTCAAAAACCTTTATTCACATAGATTTGATAACACAGAAGAAGTGGACAGATTCCTAGAAACCTATGAATTACCAAAGCTGAATCAAGAACATGTAAACCTGCTGAATAACCCAATCTCAGCTAATGAAATTGAAAATGTAATTAGGAACCTACCAACAAAGAAAAGCTCAGGCCCTGATGGATTCAATGCTGAATTCTACAAGAAATTTAGGGAAGACTTAATGTCAACACTCCTCAAACTCTTCAATGAAATTGAAAGGGAAGTAAGTCTCCCTAACTCATTCCTGGAAACAACTATTATCCTAATACCAAAGCCAGAGAAAGAACCAAACAAAAAAGAAAATTACGGGCCAATCTCCCTAGTGAACATAGATGTAAAAATCCTCAAAAAATACTGGCAAATAGAATACCGAAAGTTATCAAAAAGATTATACACCATGATCAAGTGGGATTCATCCCAGGAATGCAGGGATGGTTCAACATACGGAAATCAATACATGTAATACACCATATCAACAGGGCCAAGGACAAGAACCACGTGATCATCTCAATAGATGCAGAAAAAGCTTTTGACAAAATCCAACACCCATTGATGACAAAAACCCTACAGAAAATCTGAATAGATGGTCTCTATTTCAACCTGATAAAAGCCATATATCATAAACCAACAGCCAACATCTTACTAAATGGACAAAAACTGAAAACTTTCAACCTAAAATCAGGAACAAGACAAGGATGTCCATTATCACCACTCCTATTCAATATAGTTCTGGAAATAGTAGCCAGAGCAATTAGACAAGAGAAAGAAATAAAGGGAATAAGGATAGGAGAGGAAGAAGTGAAATTATCATTATTTGCAGACGTTATGATACTCTGCATAGAAGACCCCAAAAAATCCATTAGAAGACTTCTAGAAGTAATAACCAAATTCAGTAATGGTGCTGGATACAAGGTGAACCCTCAAAAATCAATAGCATTCCTATACACAAACAACAAAGTCACTGACAGAGAAATAAGGGAAATCCCACCCTTCACTATAACATCCAAAAAATGAAATATTTAGGAATTAATCTAACAAAGGAAGTAAAAGATCTATACAGTGAAAATTACATTACCCTGCAGAAGGAAATTGAAGAAAATCTCAGAAAATGGAAAGATATTCCCTGTTCATGGTTAGGAAGAACAAACATCATGAAAATGGCCATTCTTCCAAAATTATTACACATATTTAATGCAATTCCAATCAAAATACCACTTGTTTACCTTATAGAGCTAGAGAAAGCATTCCTGAAATTCATCTGGAATCAGAAAAGACCTAGAATAGCAAAGGCAATTCTGGACCACAAAGGGAAGGCAGGATGCATCACAATCCCCGACTTGAAACTATACTACAAAGCTACTGTGATAAAATCAGCATGGTACTGGAATCAAAACAGACCTGAAGATCAATGGACTAGCTTAGGAGATGCAACCAAAACTACAAACACACTCACCCACCTCATCTTTGACAAAGGATCCAAACATGTACATTGGAAGAAAGATAGCCTCTTTAACAAATGATGCTGGAAAAACTGACTTTCTATATGCTGTAAACTAAAACTAGATCCATGTCTATCACCATGCACTAAAATAAAGTCAAAATGGATCAAAGATCTGAATATTGAAACAGAGACACTAAACTTACTAGAAGACAGAGTAGGTAAAAATCTTAATGACATAGGAGTAGGCAGAGAGTTCATGAACAAAAATCAAATTGCACGGGAAACACTTCCCAGAATCAACAACTGGGATCTCATCCTACTAAAAAGTTTTTGCATGTCAAAGGAAATCTCCAACAGAGTGGAAAGAAAACCCACGATCTGGGAAAATATCTTAGCCAATTGTCCATCAGACAAAGGATCTCTATCTAAAACATATAAAGAATTAAAAGCAATCAGGCCCCTAAAATTCAAGGACCCAATCCAAAAATGGGCATCTGAGATGAATACACACTTTTCAGAGAAAGAAATACAAATGGCAAATAAATCTATGAAAAAATGTTCACCATCAGTGGTCATTTGGGAAATGCAAATTAAAACAACGCTGTGATTCCATCTCACTCCGGAAAGAATGACCAAAATTAAAACATCAACCAACAACAAATGCTGGAGGGTCTGTGGGGAAAAAGAAACTCTTCTCCACTGTTGGTGGGAGTATAGACTGATGCAACCACTGTGGAAATCAGTGTGGAGATTCCTCAAGAAGCTAGGATTAGAGATCCCTTTAAAACCAGCTCTCCCACTTCTGGGCATTTTCCCAGGAGAATTGAAAACACCATACCACAGTGATATCTGTGCACCCATGTTTATAGTAACCCAATTTGTAATAGCCAGATCTTGGAAACAACCCAAGTGCCCATCAATCTAAGACTGGATAAAAAATGTGGTATTTTTATACAATGTAGTACTACTCAGCTATTAAGAAAGATTGCATTGAGACTTTTATAAGTATATGAACACGACTTGAGACCATACTCATAAGTGAGATAAATCAAACCCACATGTGTAAATACCATATTGTCTCCCTAGTGTAAGAAATGGAAAAAGTATATATGATCCAAAATCTATAATAAATAGTAGGCAAGGGTAAAAAATAGCTCAAAGAGCAGAAATATTTGGGAAGGGAAAAGGGGGAAGGAGGGAAGGGAAAAGGAAAGGATGTAGATCTGTATATATGTATATGTAAGATAACTAAAACGAACACACTGCTGAATATATTCATTATTGATAAAGAACAATTAATACTCATATGATTAGATCAATTTTACATATCTATATCTGTTAATGTAAACAACCATTTTGAAGATAATGGTACACAATATTGCAACCATTGTCAAGTTTCTATCCTGTTTTGTAAACCTGTAATGTTACTGTTGTGCATTTACTCTAGTCGTTTGTCTCTTTTGCTTTTTGTCTTTGTTATGTGTGTCTTTTTTTCTCTTAAATAAAAAAAATACTTGAACTCTCAAAAGAAATCTTATGTTGTTTTCCTTTATATCATCTTGCAGCTGTTGTACTGCTTTTTCATGGTCTTTTGTTATTTTGGAATAAACCTTTCTTTCTGTGATTGCTAACTATAATCCTGTCTACTAGATCTGATTTTCTATCTTTGCCCTCATTAAATCTGCTGCATATATTTTCAGTGGAATTTTTAATTTGGATATCTGTTTGAATTTGTTTCATGGCTTCTCTTTTCTTCTATTGGGCATTTATCCATAATTTTCCTATGTGCCTCCTTACTTTAATCTGTGTCTACTCTAGATTCATTGGGCATGTATTTCATTTTGATCATCATTTTTTTTCATCTGAGAGTTTATTTTTTATGTTGCCACATTCATTTGTTTTTTCACCTCTGCTGCTATCATCTCAGAAAATCTCAGTGTGTGGCTTTCAATTTCTTCTATTTTATTGTGCTTTGGGCTTGTTCTGCATGGGCTGGAAGTGTGGGGTTGCATTTTGCTTCTACATCTTGTCACTTTCTATTTTCTACTTTTTACTTCATTTTCTGTGCTGTTGTAGATTTCTAATGGTAGATAGCTTTATCCCTAGTATAAAAACTTCCTCTGAGAAGCCTTTCATGTGTAGGTGGTTCTTGGTCTTTGTATCTGTCACAAGAACATACCTTCTCAGTTTATTAAGGATGTGAAGTTGGTATTTGGTTCAGCAACTCATCCTTTGGTTCTAGACTATGGTGATGATTATCACTCCAGACAATCATAGTGTTGTCACGAAAAGGAGAAAATCTGATTACAGCTCATATAACATCCTGGCTAAAATGATACAATTAGCAATAACAATAGCATCAAGCACAACCTAGCAACTTTAAAACTATGGTAACTATTAATTTGGTAGCTTTAACCATAGGAGCAAGATCTACAATTATGTAACAAAATAACTTGTATGCAATGAGTTTCCCCTTGGTAAATTAATTTTATCTTATTTGGGTAAAGTTTAAGAGGGATAGCAGGCAAAATAGAGATGCAAATGAGGAGAAATAGAGTTGAAGTGAGGTCATAAGGTTAAGGATGATCATCTAAGTTTTTGGATCTGGAGAAGAGTACAAGAGACAAATAATGAAAGAGAAATCAAAAAAATATTGAAGCCACCCAGAACAAGAAGAGACAATGTTCACTCTCATGAAAGCATAATAAAGTCAAGAAAGATAGTTGAGGGAAGAGAAAAAACAGAAGAATAAAACAAAACAAAAATAAAGGTAAGAAACCTAAATTGAAAAATAGGAAGAAAAAGAGAGAGAGAGAGAGAGAGAGAAAGAGAGAGAGAGAGAGAGAGAGAGAGAGAGAGAGAGAGAGAGAGAGAGAGAGAGAGAGAGAGAGAGAGAGAGAGAGAGAGAGAGAGAGAAAGGCCCAAACCAGACTGGAATAGGAAAGTCAATCAAAGAATCAAAGAAAAAGAAAAAAGAAAATTCCTCTGGTATTTACAGTTCTGTGGTAGTTTTCAAGTAGGATCTCAGAAATGTGCTGTGTAACCCCACCAAGTTCTCAGTAGGATTTGTGTGTGTATGGGGCTGATCCTGGACTCTGCATGTGAGGTCTCGGACAGGTTTTTAACTGACAATGTTTTTGATGTCCACTTCCCTTTACTGTGCTTGCCTCTACAGCCTTCTTCCAGTTTCTGTGGCACCCTTGAGTCAGGAAAACCTAGAGTTGCTCCCAGACCCATGTACAGTTGGCTTCTTCCAGGTCTTCCACAGTTTCCTCTGTTCCACACCACAAGCTCCTCTTACTCACTGATCTTAGAGCAGTGAAAGTGCGTTGGTCTTGCATAGGCCAAGGCTGCTTTTCTGCTTGAGCTGCTGGGCCAAGGCTACTCTGCTGGTCACAAACTAGAGGGACACTTTTTGTCCTTTGTATTTAGAGCTAAGACTGGCCCTAAACTCCAGCTCCTATCTCTCAGAAGAATTCCCCTAGTCCACTTCTTAACTGCTGGTAGTCCACAGTGACTGAATGCCTCTTCCCTCATCCCACTCTGGAACCTTGGCAGTGAAGCAACCTGGAACTGTTCTGCTGCTGGGGTTTCTTTGGAGCCCTTTGAAATAAAATGGAGGCCCTGGTCACCCTCTTCCACTCTGCATGTTTGTGTGCCAAAACACAGCATCGGTTCACCTCACTCTT
The DNA here is from genome assembly GCA_004363535.1 of Dasyprocta punctata. Classification (NCBI taxonomy): domain Eukaryota; kingdom Metazoa; phylum Chordata; class Mammalia; order Rodentia; family Dasyproctidae; genus Dasyprocta; species Dasyprocta punctata. The sequence continues at coordinate 71,049 of RJWM01008635.1, forward strand.
CAACTGCTGGCTCTGCAGGGACTCTCAGGAAACAATGTCCTGCCACTGCTGGACTGCTCCTGCCACTCTGTTACTGGGCTTCCTATAGCATTTTTGAAAGAGAATGAGCACTAACCTAAGTACCAGCCTGTTCCAGTAACATACTCAACAGCTATACATACCTCCTCTCCTCCATTGACAAATTCTACCCCATTATCCAGGTTAAGAAAAGCATTTCCACAGTTCAATGACTTGCTTTCATGTTTTTCAGCAGCTGGCTTCTGAATTCATCCCTCAGAGTTCCCTGATGTCTATTTCTGCTCCTTTACCACTATGGTGGATCTTCCCCAACAGATGTCCCTGTTCTGTGCTCCAGTTACTGAGGACTGATCAGACCCTCAGCTACCCATTGAGGAAAATGATGGGGAATAAAGAAAAACAGAGAAAATTTTCAAAGTACAGGAGGGACCAGAAGGAGACCTGTCTCTAGTGAACCGGTTGGACAACCTCCATGGTTGGCACAATTTTTTGGCCAGCAAGAAGTATGGGAGAGGTATAGCATGCTTTTCATGAAACAGCAATGATAAAGAATGGGTAGATAAGAAATAAGTTGATGAGGAACCAGATTTTCTCTATACCCAGATTCCTGTATTTTGACAAGTGTCCTCTGTAGATGCTATCTTGCTTAAGCATGATGGGTTATCAGCAATCAGACCATAGTCAGGGGGCATGTGACCTTCAGTATACTTCCCTGCTCCTAAGGCAAGATAACACTGACCTTGAGACTGTAAGACCTGAAGTGCAAGCCTGGCCTGGATTATACTGGGACTGTATAAAAACACACACACACACACACACACACACACACACACAGAGAGAGAGAGAGAGACAGAGAGAGAGACAGAGAGAGAGAGAGAGGCAATGTGAGAATACATGGTTGTATTCAGGAGATAAAGAAAAGGCCTGCTCAATTT
>RJWM01008636.1:0-71453 GCA_004363535.1 Dasyprocta punctata
AAGAATCCAGAATATATCTTAGACAATATTCCTTGGAAAAACAACTTGAGATAAAGAATCTGGTGCTGATGAATTTTTGAGGACCCATCCAGACATACACAGAAGTGTGTAACACCAATTTATTAGCCCTTCCTTGTTCAAATCAATTTGACATATCTGAATTAATCAGTACAATCTACTCCTTGTCACCTTAACACCTAAAAATGTCTAGTTATACCTCAAGCACATCTGGTTAAGCCTAAAATATTTAATCTCCAAGTAAATGTAGATACAATTTAATGATTCTATTTTATGTGACATATTCTCTTATGTTCAGCCAAAAATGTAGTAATTCCCTCCCCCAAAGTCTCAAATTCCTAGTATTTTCAAAAAATCCAATTCAAAATATATTGAGACTCAAAGAAAATTCTTAGCTGAAAAAATTATGAAAAAGTTATATTGTCCCAAAATGAAATGAATAGGGTAAACATTCCAAACCCAAAAGTTAGAAATAGAAGAATGAAAAACAATCAGGTCAAAGGAAGAATAAAACTCATTGACATTAAATCCCACAGGTCCATATCCATCTTTCAGTGTAAAGTGTAGTGTGAAGTGAATTCCAGAGAGCCTAGTAACTCTACTTCTATAGATTTGCTAACTTCAACCCACATACCCTCTCTCAAGTTGACTGATCACAGCCTGCCACTTCTTTCATCAGATGATTTCTAATCAGGTCATCTGTGATTTGCTTGGATCTTCACTACACCTCCTACTTCATTCTCTTAGTTTTCACACATTGTCATCTCAGGAACGAGGACTGCCTTAGAAATCTTGGTGGAAGCCTCCATAAACCTCTGACTGTTGTATTAGTCAGTAAAACCAGAATCACATAGATGACACCAAGTTCTGCTTTAAGTAGCAACAGTAGACTGGCCCCAATGAAACATGGCTGCAGAGTCCTCTGTGTATCTGAATAGTGGAACATAGTAAAACAAATCCTGAGATTCCTTAGGCAATCATTGAATGGGCATCTCAAAGTATCTTCTCAAATTAAAGGTTTTTACTTTTAAACACATGAAACTGAAGTGGGTGTGAACTTTTTGGTTTCTGAGATACTATCAAAGCATCTTTCTTCTTGTTAAGGTACAAAGTCTATTTTTAATGGTACCAATTTCTTTAGCAGTCACACTTCGTATGGTCCCAACTCTTCCTGTTGGGTCAAATTTAAAATTTTCAACTTTTTCTGCTATGCATTTTGCCCCTGATTTTCACTATATAAACCAAACTAAGCATAGCCAGCAGTTCCCATACTGCAGATGGAATTTGGGAATGTCTTGAAATTTCTCCTGCCAAACTAATTACTCCATTGTCCTTAATCTCAGCCTCCTGAAAGGTATCAGGACATGGGAAAATTAAACAAATTTTTTCCAGAGAATAGCATATGTAATTGTTATTACAACTGCTATTGGTTTCCTTATACACTCACAGCCTTGCTTTACCACACACTCCTATCATTGTTCTATTCTTTTGAACTCTAACCAGAATTCCTTCAGGGTCTCTTTAAAGCATTCTAGGGTTTCTTTACTGTGAATCTTCTGATTTTTTCTAAATTCCTTCTGAAAACTAATTCCAAACTACATGATCAATTACAGTCTCAAATACAACACTATGACAATTTCCTGTGGTCCAGATGTGCCTCTCCTCTGCCATCACCTGGCAGATGCTACAAGATAAGTTTGTCCATTTAATACAAGAAAATGGAAACTGATCAGCTGAAGGAAACCTTCCCCAACACTGAAACCAGTGGTGAATTTGGTAAACATCCTGCAGAAGATTTGGAAGAACAGCAAGCATTTAGAAGATCTAGAAACACCAACCAGATGGTTGAATTACAAATTCTGCTTCAGAGCAAGATTGGTGGGGCACAAACTGGTAAAGCAAGAAAGAACATTAAGGTTTCTGTACAGAATACAATGTTAGTGCTTCAGTCCCAGACGGCAGTGGCCCAGAGCACGTATTGAATATCTGAGCTGATATGGAAACAGTTGGAGAAATTCTGAAGAAAATCATCCCTACCATGGAAGAAGCCTGCAGTTGCCATCTCCCACTGCAACCAGAGAGCACCCAGTTGAATCCAATGTGTGTAATGCTTAGGTTACCAACTCTACAAAGGAAGTGACTGACTGTGAGCCGAAACCCTATATTCCTCAAAGTCTGGCAGGAGGAATTATTGGTGTCAAAAGTGCTAAAAGCAAAGACTTTTAAGAGAACACTCAGACAACAATCAAGTTTTTCTAAGATTGCTATCCTCATTCTACTGACAGAGTTGTTCCTATTGGAGGAAAGCCTGATAAAGTTGTAGAGTGCATAGAGATCATTCTTGACCTTATATCTCAGTCTCCCATCAAAGAATTTGCACAATCTTGTGATCCCAATTTTTACAATGAAACTTACTATTATGGTAGTTTTTCCATGATGTTTGATTACTGCCATGAATGGCTTGTAGGATTTCCCAAGAAGAGAAGAGGTAGTTTTGACACAATGCCTCCTGGTTGGGGTGGGCATCCCATACCTCCCACAAGAAGACATTATGATGACATGAGCCCTCCTTGGGGACCACCACTCCCTCCTCCTTGTCGAGGTGACCAGGGTGGTAGCAGAGCTCAGAACCTTCCTCTTCTACAGTCACCACCACACAGAGGACGAGATCTAATGGCCTATGATAGAAGAGGAAGGCCTGGAGGCTGCTATGATGGCATGTTTGGCATGCTGATGAAACTTGGGACTCTGCAATAGATACTTCAAGCCTATCAGAATGACAGATGTCATATGAATTCCAGGGTGGCTCTGGATATGATTATTCCTATGGAGGGGGTTGTGGCTCATATGGTGATCTTGGTGGGCCTATTATTACTACACAAGTAACTATTCCCAAAGATTTGGCTGGATCTCTTATTGGTGAAGGTGATCAGTGGATTAAACAAACCCATCCTGAATCGGGATCTTTTATCAAAATTAATGCACCTTTAGAAGAATCTGAAAATCAGATCATTATCACTACAGGAACACAGGACTGGATATAGAATTCACAGTATTTGCTGCAGAACAGCGTGAAGCAGTATTCTGGAAAGTTTTTCTAAGACTAGTGAAGAACTCAAGGAGTTCTGCATCTGTTTTTCTATGTGTTTCTGCTTAAAAAGCCAACAATCTTCTGCTTTATAGGTGTTCTACATTTGAGGTGTAGTGAAATCTTCGCTGTTCACCAGGAATAATATTTTAGTTCCTTACAAACAGGTTTGGTGAGGAAGGGTATGCAAAAACTAACACTGAAATTTTAAAATAGCATCAGAGTGAATGGGTTTTATTTTTTGTTCATTGTTTGTGGTCTAAAAAAATTCCTCTCATGTAATTATTGAGAATACCTTGCTTTGTATAGTCACTGTAAACATTTGGGGAGTGGGAAGGGAGGAAATTAACAATAGGTCACATGCCCATGGCATCTTTTTAGAGCAGTGTGCAGAATGTAATGCTCTTTTGTAAGAAACACTTTATGATTTTTAAAATAAATTTAGTGAGCCTAAAAAAAAAAGCTTTACTTTTTTCTGTTAAGCATTTTTGTGCTTGTCAGCCTTCCCACAAGTGAGACACAATACTTCCTACCTACAATTAAAGGAGAGATTTTATTTAAGGAAATTCAACTCATGGTCAACTGACTCCAAGGCAGAAATATTACAGAAGGGCAAGTTAGATAAAAAATGCTTAGTTCATGACAACCAAGAAGCAGGGTGCAGAAACAGTACCAAAGAGGAAGGGGTGGGCAACTAATTATAGTATAGTTCTCAAGGTCATGCCTACCATCACCCAGCCAGACTTACCCAGAAGTAAACCTTATCAATCTGCTGTTGTTTAATGCATTCAAGTTGATATATTGATCATTAATGGTCATAGTGCCCATATGTATGCTGATCTATGACTAGCTGTAAGACATTTAAGAGAAATGCCTTCTCAGATGTCTCCTGTTAAAGAGGGACAATTCCCCATGCAAGCCTCCAAGTTCCCAGTATCTTACAGAAGCTTGTGGATTGTTTCACAAATAGTTAATGGGAATTACTAAAACATCAGAAAGATAGTCAACAAACTAAAGGAAATGTGTATGTATACATCAATATTTTCACAAATTATGCCTACATTACCACTTTATTTTTTCTTTGTTCTGTAAAGTTTTAATATGTCCATTTATACTATTTTACACTACTCTTGTAATGCTACATTTTTCTTTTTCTTCTTACCCAATTTCCCTTCCTCGACAAGCTCATACTCTTTAATTATCCATTTGCAACACCCGAGTATGAAAAGATAACTTATTTTGGATTTAAATGAAAATTATTGCATTACAATAACTTCTAATACTCTCCAGTTTTAAAGTGAATTTCCGTAATCTTTGCCATGAATTTTAATCTGACTCATGGCTTTACCTGTACCCTATACTCTTAAATCTCTATTTATTAATCCCACTTTACACTGGGATTCTTAAATTCCTCCAATTGTATAACAAATGTCAAAATTTATTCTTTACATAGCTTCCCTATTTATATATTGTTCACAATATATTTTTATTTTCAAATGATATTTCCTCATTTTTGTTTCTGTTTTTCAAGAGTCTCTGCTTACAATCCTTGTTTTTTTCTCTATGGTTTCCTAAAAACCCATGCATCAACAAATGTAACGTTTCCACCTTCCAACATCTTTTTTAGTTACATTCCTGTTGCTGTGACACAATATCCAATGCTTAAAAATTAAAAGAGGAGAAGTTTATTATGGTTCAGGCTTTCAGTTCATTGTTGCCTGGCTTCAAGGGAGAAACGGGGTAGAAGAGGAGCACCATGGAGGAAAAAGTGCTCAACCTGTGGCAGTTGAAAAGGGACAAAAAAAGGGAAGAGCCAGGGAAGAAGATGCACCATCCCTGGGCTGGGGATATGGCTCGGTGGCACAGCACCTGCCTGGCAAGCACGAGGTCCTGAGTTTGATTCCCTATAGAAACATAAATGAATAAATAAATAAACAAATACATTTTTAAAAAGGAATGTACCATTCTTTTTCAAAATCTAGGTGACAGGCCTTTTCCATTTAGGCTCTACTCTGGACAATGCATTCAGTTCTGATGTCAGGAACAACTCGCTGGTGAGTATTGTGCCCAGTTGATCCATTCACCTTCCAAAAACCCCACCCATAAACTCTTGAGCTTTTTCGTCATATTCTAAATGTAAACCACTAACAAAACAATATTTGGAATCTAAACATTTTCAAGTTCTTATGCACAGATCCAAACCATAATTAGCCACCTCCAGACATTTTCTATAATCTTATAAATGATGGTTTTCATGATCATTCCACAATCAGCCCCTATTCATTTTTCTAATCTCAGTACATTGGATTGAATCCTTTTTTGACAATTTCACACTGATTATGCCATTTCTCTATAGACCACAGTAACTTTCTACAACATTAAGAAGGCTACGAAAGCCTATTTTAAGAGACAATATGCTTTATGTGGTAGAAAACTAATTTGATTAACAGATAAGAATTCTAGCTTGCTGATTTTTCTGACATTTTTAAGTCATATAACCAGGATCAGAATTCTCTTTTCTCAAAATGTGAAATGCAGAAAAATCTAGGAAAGGAACCAGATTGAATGCACAGAATATGTGACCCAAGTTGTACATTAGAATCATCCTTTAAAAGTGGTAGGAATTAAACAGCTTCATTTATGCAGTTAATAAAAAATAATTTCATATAAAGATAATGAAACAATCAAAACAATAAAATAATGTGCATAATTTCCATAGTTTCATTTCCTGTCTTATCCATTTGTAAAATTGCATTACTATTTTCCCATTATTGTAGGTTATCAAGTCTACTTGAGGTCACATAAATATCCTCCCAATACTTAATATCCTGTAAACATTCCCTCTCAGTATTTATGATATTATCACTAATAATTAAAATTTTTGAGCCTTCATAAATTTCCAAAGAAACTGAATCTGAAATTTCCTTACATATCAGAATGTTCATGGTAATATATTTTGACTTGGATGTTTTTTGTCAATCTGGAACCTTAATTAACCTTAACTATCAGAAGCTGTCTTCTGAAAAATAATATGATGTATGATGACTACATTGATGCTTTCTGTGTGTTTCTATGCTCATTTCATTTAGAAAATCCATAGGATTTGAATTTTTTCCATCTTTGATTGATACTTATTAAATCAGTGAAATTAGGGAAAATCAGTCATTCCTAATGCAAAAGCAAATGTTTTGAAAATAAATTATGCGAAGGTGTTTTCAACAATAATATTAAATTAAAGTGCATTTGTTTATACATTTAAAGATAATATACAATCTAGAAAGACATAAAATGTTCAAAAGTAAAGCTTTTTTGCTCTAAATTCAAGGTCAATTTATTTTTCCTTCTCGTAACTCCTACTTTCTTCTCAATCATCATTCTGTCATAGAATCACTTTCCTCATTGTCACAAGCTATCAGAGGCATCACAGGATCTTAGCAGTTAAGGTCACACACCTTATCTTTCCTATCAGTGGGTGATAGAGAAGGTCGCTTCTCATATTAAGAAAATAAAGTCATCCTTCAGTTTGAATTAACCAGCTTATGTCTAATACCATTTAGGATCAATAATAATCATCAGAGAAATCCTTTATGATATATTGTTTAGATGTGTATTCATGCAACAAGTACTCAGGGTGGGGATGGGTAGCTGCAGGTAGACATTATTATTTTAGACTGTGTTTATTAATAACTTTCTGTATCCTAAGAAGTGTTGTACATCCCCAGTGATGAAAATGTTTCACTGATAAAACATTTTTAAATAGCTTATATTTTAGCAAAACAGGGATTAAAAACATAAAGAATGCATATTGAATGTATAATAGAGAATATGAGTTTATATTTTATGATATGTACTTGATAGTTTCCGATGTGTTATACATAAACATGGCATCAAGTCCAAGGGAAAATTAAAATAGGAAAGTGTGTTTGTAGGGGCATGATCTCAGAAAAGACCTGAGCAAATCAATTATTGCACTATTTGAAGATACTCTTTAACTCATGAATATTTAGAGGAGGCAAAAATCATTGGAAAAGGAGAAACTTTAGGAGACAAAGAGTTTCCTAAGAAATACTAGTATTATTGTTAAAGGTGTAGATAATAAATAAATGCTGTTTGATTCAGAGATGAACAAATAGACCAATAAAAAAAAACCATGAAATTTATACTCAGTAAAAGCCAGTGTGGAATTTTAAACTGATTAGAGAAACAAATAGCTCAATAAATAGTGGTTGAAGGAGTAACTGCTCTTAAGAAAATGGAAAAAATAATGACCTACTACATATTAAGTTTAAACATAAATTTCCCATGGATTTTAAAGGCAAAGATATTTTTAATTTTAGAAAAAAAAATCAGACTTTTACTTTCAGATCTTAATATTTGTTATAAAGTTTTATAAATCAATTTACCTACTGGTGGAACTTTATTAACTTTGTGACGTTAAATCTCCACATGAGGCAGGAAATTAGTGGATGGCCAATTGACTGAGCAAGTGGGCATTACCTGTCAATCATGTAGATCGAGGATACACATACAGAACACAGTCCCTAAGCCCTATACCTAGGGCTAATCAGAAAGTGCTATCTTCAATTCTTCTGGTGTGTCTTCCCCAAACTTCCTGAAAACTAGGGCATAAATGTTTACCCCCATTTCTCTCCAATCCAGATGAATGGATAGATCATGTAGGAGCCTGCCCCAGGAGGCAGGAGCCCAGATTTCTTTCCACAAGAAAGTAGACAATGAACTGACGATGGTAGAAAGTGATAAAACACGTGGGGAGATCTGTATTATTTTTCAGTAGTCCCCTCTCTCTCTTTTTTTACTGTAAAATATCCATACCCACATGCACGTGTGGAGACAATGATTTGAGGCAAACGGGCCCCTCCATCTCTTTGGGGATAGCTTTGAATAAATCGGTTTTTATAAAATAGATGGCCTTAAAATTACTCAGTGGAAGCAAATGAACTTGAGAGCATGAATTTAAGCTACTGGTAACAATGGTACAAGTTTCCATTTATGAAAGATTCTCCCGGCTTCTCTATTCCAGTTTATTTGTTTCTATAAGAAATTCATGCTGTTAGACTTAATTAAAATTATACCACCTGTTTCTGTCATTTGGATACTATCTAACTTTTCTATTCTATTCTTAGTTCTCTATCTTTTACAAGATATTACTAAAATTTTTGGACAATTTGTATCTCTCCATCTAGTTCACCATAACAGTCCAACTCCTTTCTATTTTTCTTATGGTTTTATTTAATTTTATGTCAAGAGTCACGGCTTTTACTAAGACAACCTTAAATTTCTCCTCAGCTTGGCTAAGATTTAGACAATCATTTTCCTTTTTTCCTCAACTTTCTTCTTCTTACTGCATTTATTTTACAAAACTTCGTTGTGCATTTTTTGTCTCTTTTGGGATGTAAATCTTTTTAAAACTTTTGCCTGTTTCACAATCCAGAAATATTTTTCTCAAGGACTTGAGTCATGCTTTTATAGTGTAATCATCCAGAAAAATAGAGTTCCTCTCTCCCATTCTCTAATAAAGGACAAAAACCAAACTTCCCTAAAAGCCAATTAGCAAACCAAGTACTCTAACCATACTTACAGGCCCTGAACCCCAAAACAAGTCCTGTAGTACTTTTCCTTTAACATGCTAAGAGACAGCCAGGGTTGTGTTTTTAGGAACAAGAAGACATTTCCAGGCTTAGTGTCTGAAAGTGTATGCCTTTTAGAGGGATCTTTCCAGAAAACTCAGGGAATAGTACAGGACAGTTTTACACTGGGTTTGCTGCTGGACTCCAAGTGTGGAGGCCAGTGCCTTAGGTGTTCTGCTAGCTTGAAAGTGTCCTTTCTTGTTTAAACTTTTGGCCAGTCCATCATTGCCACTTCAGAGTGCCCTGAATGTGCTGCACATTCAAGCTGGTGGTACCCTGTTGTCATCTCCTCAAGGGATACATCTTTTTCTGCCTGGATTCTTCTCTGGAGACTGATTTGATGAAAGTAATGTACAGAAGTAATGTGTTCTCTAAGTTCATCCCACAGTGCAAATTCCTGAGAAGTCTTGCAGCCAGGCTGACATTGGTACCTGCATCTGCAAACAAGGGCAGGTAGAGCACATCCAGGATCAATGGGCTGCAGAACAGGAAACCCTCAGACAGATGTGCTTCCTCCATGCAGACCACTGTTGCGGCTGGCATTTTGAGTGCATTGCAAAATCACAGATGGGGAGGTCGACAGTCTCCTTCTCAATGGTGTTTTTCAAATTTGTTTGTATCGAATCATTATTAAAAGCATGTGCATACTAGATCCTGTACTGTCTCCTCAAGGTCTAAGCCTTTTCCACCTCCAGAACTTCAACAACCTATCTTGGCCTAGAATGACCAGCGTTCACTTCAGGTGAGCCACTTAGTTCTGTCCCCAGTACCCATGACTTCTCACACAGTTGACTTTGCCTTTGTATTGTTGCATCCCAAGAGTCAGGAGGGCCCGTTCTCATCTATAGTTAGACTCTGAAGAGGCCCTTGGCAGGACCTTCTCTTATAGACTCTATCTTGGTCCCATAAGTATTCTCTGACTTGTCATAGTATTGATGACTATCATGTTTTTAATGCTTATTGTTAAATTCAACAGAGAAATTACAACTAGTGGCAAATCTATGTTGAGGAAGCACCTCAACTGAAATGAGTATTAAGAGTTGGGCAAGAAACCACTTTCTGCAGGTGAAGAACATATCAAAGGCTGTCAGTGCTTATCTAGGATCCTCATAGTTATATTGCACTCAATAAAAATATAAAATTTAGCAGTCAGGGTTATATAGAGAAGAAATGTGTGAAAAAGTATTTTTATCATTATATGTTACTTTTGTAACCAGACTGCATCATATACTCTTATTAGGAATTTAATTCAAAATATACATAAGAAATTAAGAGAGGATTTTATGTAAAATGATAGATTATTCTTAAATTGATAGGACACTTTTGTGAATTCTGGACCAACTATTCAAAAATCTTCTCAAATTTTCTTGAGTGTGATTTGTTCATATCAGTAATCATAAATCAAAATAAACTTAGAATACAATGAAGATGAAAAACCTTGTGAAAGTTTATGTTGGATAATTTATCTCCCCTCAATAATCTCCCTAGAAATAATAATGAAGGTAAAAGTTTAGGATATAAAATGAAATTGATTTGAATTAACACAAAAAATAATTTATGGGAGAGTGTTAACAGCACAAAAACATTTGATAATTAACAAAATTTTTCCACACGAAAAATTCAAAGGAGGTTCTAGAAGAGAAAAATTACAAATTTATCCATGAAATTACTATAAAATACGTTCCTACAATTCTTTCTTGATACTGTAAATTTAGAGATAGATTTGGTGAGGAGAAAAGGGCATCTTGTATTCTTCAGTTGCATTAAATATGCAATTTAATGTCCAAAAGTCCTTTATATTAAAGAAACAGAAAAGGGAACTAATTTATTTATCGCTATGCCTGTTCATTTATTAATAGAAGAAATCGATTTTTCAACAGCAGTATAAAAACAAGTATGCACTTAAGGAAAGCAAATTCAATTATCTGTGCCTTGACATGTACTCAGAATGCAAAGCAAATGATCTTATTTTTGATTCAAAACAATTGACTTAGTAATATATAATTATAAGTAACTTACAAAGTCTCATCACTACTGAATTTATATATTTATATGTGTGCATAAGTGGGTATCTGTATGTATCCATAAGTATATATCTATGTCTCAACATCATGATGATGTATATAGTATGGTTTTCCTAATTTACACATTAATAAACGGCAAATCACATATGATTTTTTCTTTTAGTTATGAGAAATTCATGAGCTGAGATGTGCAGATGAAACTGTCTTGAAAAACATTAGAAAATAGTGAAGAAACTTTGAGTGTTAATCACCATTCATTCCTCCCAAATTCTTTCACATATGTATGTATTCACTGATCATGATGCTTCCTCTTAAACGTATTTACTGTGGCAAATCTTTGGAACAACCCAGGAGACTTTTGAAATGATCTGTGGGTTACACATATTTGAAATTCATTACTGTAGATCTTCTTATTCCTCATGCTTATTGTCATCAACAAAAAAACAAAAATCAAGAGAAGAAAGAAGAAAACTGCATGGTTTTCCTTATATGGTTTCATAAGGGTCTATTTTTTCATCAAACACACAAAGAGAAACATAAAATATATTGTAGGTGATGTATTTTTTATGTTTTATGTTCATTTTATCCATGAATGAGATTTGGAGATTTCTTAAAAAAATGACCATATATTTCAAAGGCATAAATATAAACTGAGTGGTATGTGAGTTGAAAAGACCCACGTTGCTGAGGAGCTTCTGTATGGCGAAGGTCTCAGGACATAAAGGAGCCTGAATACTACTGTATGAAATCAGCAAAGACAGTCATAACCTCAATTATAAACCAAACCAACTGCACAAATCTGTTACAGTGTCATGTGCATGATTAGTTAAAAAATTGAATCATCTAAAAGTGAAAATCTATTCTACAATAAGCATAGTAAATGCATGAGAAAAGAAATGATTGGCAAATTATCTGCAAGAAAATTTTTCTATGAAATCTTTAAAAATGCCAGCAGTTTCTCGGACTCTAAAATCCTGTCTTCAAGCTGGGAGTGGTGGCGAAAGCTAGAAATCCCCAAACTCTGGAGGCTGAGGCTGGAGGATACTGAAGTACTGAGTTCAGGACCAGCCTGAGCAGCATAGTCTCAAACAAAATAAAAAAAATAATAATAATAATGAAAGAGTAATAATATAAATCATAATAATAATGAAATCTTATCACCAGCAAATATCTTTGAACTTTGTGGAAACTTTTGACTGTTAAATGAAAAACTGACAAAAATGACTTTCACTGTTGTATTTCATTTTGAAGAAAAGTCTGTATGGTACCATTCCTTTATCTTTGATTTGCTTTCTGATTTCTTTATTTTTAGAAACATTTTGTTTTACTTTCTTACATTAAATAGAATGCTGTATGCAGAGATTACACTATTTGCTTTTTCTACCCCTGGTTAAACAGACAAGTGATTCATAAATCCTTAACAGATAAACATTAAACTAATGATAACAATACTTGGGAAACATAACAAGAGAATTTAAAATTAAATATACCTACCACTAAATACAATTTTTTAATTGTCAGTAGGTAAATATTGACATGTTAAAATGAAAATATAGTCCATCATGTCTTTAAAACAATTGAGTGATCAAATATGTGATTTTTTTATTATTTAACAATAGTTATATTAAACAAGTACAATAGAAACTTGAGAAGTAGCAGTAGCCAAAATTCTGCCTGCCTAATTCATTATAGGCTATTTGCTTCACAAATTGCCTATGATTGCCACATTGTTTTCTGAAGTGAACCGTAAGAAATACTTTTATATCTTAATGTAAACAATAGGAGTTAAAGTGTATTTGTTCAGTACTTATACTTCAAGTTTCCTTTTAAAGTTATTTCTTTCCACTATGAAAATGATAAATTTTCTGATTTAAGAAAAGGCTCCTCGAATAGAATATTTTCACAACTGCAAAATTTCTAAATCCAGCACTGCCTGTTTAGGTACCAATCTGATTATTAGCTATTCTTTGTCTCAGTTGATTATTTAGATGAGCCTTTCCCAGTGCTGTGTGTGTTCTCACCTGGTGGGGCAAATTTTCATAACAAGGATTTCTAGCTATAGTTCCTTCTGCCAGAGCTTCTAAAGAAGAATCCTAGATTTCTTAATACCTTAGAGAGTATTTAAATACTTTGAAAATTATTGTGAGCTGTTGGAAACCACAACAAAGTGACTCTGAGCAAGATTTAAAATTAACTAATTGGCTTTCTATGTTTATCTGTGAGTGTGTCCTAGGCCTAGGCCCCTTGCCTGGCAATGGGAGCTGATTCAAAGTGAACCTCTATGAATCACTGATGTCATGTATTTTAAATTAATGTTTAAAGACTTATTTACAATTTTATATATCAAAAGGAGTTCATCCTAATCACAAAAAGCAGAGTTAGGAGAGATTCTTTCAAATATCAATTACACCTCATGAGAAATGTAAAATTTGATGAGATCTTTATAACTAAGTGGCTCAGATTTATTAACAGAACATTATTTCATATAAGAGATTGAATAAATGAAAATCCGTTAAATTTTTATAGTGTGCTTATGGACGTATAACATGAGAGAATGACAGAACTACAAACACCTATATGTTTCACTTGAGACACTCATTTCCTGAATGCTACCTTGAAAATAGGAATCAATCACATTTCTAAGACTACTTCCCACTGTCAAAAAATCCACAAGACAGGTAAAATGTCTAACTCTGCTGAAAAGAGTATAGGATTCATAGATTTATAGAAGAAAATCTAAAGTTAGGCGTTTTAAATTGTAAGAATGGCATATCTTTCCCACCATAAATGTCATCATGGAGATAAGAAGGTTCTCCTTAACAGGAATAATTTACTACTTGGATAAGTCTTTGAAGTGACTACCAAGGTCCTGCTCATTTCCCGAGCTTTCCTCAGTATTCCCTCTCTTTGTGTGAAAATGGTAATAAATACGGCCATATGTCTGTGTGTGTGTGTATATATATATATATATATATATTATTCAAAATGTTTTGCTTAAATATTAATCATGATTGTATTTAATACCTGCAGTCCAAAATTCTGTACTTGACATTGCTGATTTGAATAAAAAATTTACAGAGCACACTTAACGCAATTTAAAAATAGGAGAGAAACTCATATCACCATCTATTGTAAATTATAAAAAGGCCCCCAGGTGTTGTGAGCAAAATTTCATCAGGGATCTCACCAAACAGAGCTTGTAGGATCCTAACAGGACTACTTCATTCATTTGATTTAAAACTGATGAAAAATTTAATTGTCAAAAGACAAAAATGCAAGAAATTACATGCAAGGAAGTATACAAAATAAGAGGAGAGCGACAAGAGACAAAGACAGAATAAAGGGCTTCGCAAAGTGGAAACAAGGAAGCAAAACTGGGCATAAAACTGATTGATAAATTTTGGTTAATTCAGACTACTTTTGTTTCCTTTTGTTGTTTCAGAGTTTATTTTGCTGATTCAGCATTATTCCATTCTCCTATTTTTACAACATCTGATATATTTTTGTACCTGCTCATCTCCTTAAAGCTTGAGTTGAATTATCAGCATTTGCCATGATGACTGCATTATGGTTTGATTTAGTCTTCTGGTGTCAAATTCAGGTGCTCAGTCAGAGTGCCAGGGATGTAGCTCAGTGGCATAGTGTCTGCATGAGGTAGTGAGTTCGATTCTTAGTACTTAAAAAAAAGCAGGGTGGGAACTCTGTCAGAATTAATGGCCTTCCATAATTTTGCTCAATGGTCGTTTGATACATTTCCATTTCATACCAAATACTTGATTTATATAATATTTTATATAAATATTTTAATAAACAGAAACTACTTTTCCCAATGGAAAATATAATTTTATAAAACAAAAAAATCTATGTATTACTTTAGAATGAAAAAAAGTGAACATCTTTTTTTTTTTGCCCACTTTTTTTTTTATTTTAAAGATAGCAAAATACAAGAGTTAAGCAAAACGGTGAGGACCACATTAGTCCTCGAAGACAACACAGAAGGGAGTCCCCCATATTTGCAACATTGCCCACTGTGGTCATGCAAAGAGACATTGAGGGTGCTGATCAGAGGCCTGCAAAATCTACAAAACAATACTAGTGTTTAGTTGCTTTATGTACCTTAGTTGCCATCAATTTAGCCAGACCTCAAGCTGCTGGCTCTGAAAAAGTGAACATCTTAAGAACCATAAGATAAAAACCCTTTGACTTTTTTATATTTTGTACCAAAAATCAAACTCATGGACCTTGTGCTTTTCAGGCAGGCGTTATACCACTGAGCTATATGCCTTTGACTTTATGTCATCTTTTTTTAAAATACTTTTTTATTTTAAACAGAATAAACGCAAGTAAAACAAAACAGAACAAAGTCAATCAAAACAAAACAGTGTAAGCGATACAGTACTTCAAAATAAAACAATAGGAAATCAACAGTGGCAACCATGTCGCATGTTGTCTTCAAAATAGCTCCCCATACCATCAGACATAATAAAAACAAAAACCAAAACCAAAAACAAAAACAAAATGAAACAACAAAAGAAAAACTGAATAGAACAGAACCAATAAAAACAAAACAATGAATGCAATACAGGACTTCAAAACAAGATAATAGCAAATTCAAAATGGCTACCATAATATATCTTGCTATCTTTGAAATAGCTGTCCAAGCCATCAGATATAATAAAATCAAACAAGACGAAACCGAGTAAAATCCAACCAAATAAAACAATGAAAACAATACAGGTCTTTAAAACAAGATAATAGGGAATTAATAATGGCCACCACCTCCAGAAGAGATCCCCCATAAATACTATATTGCATATTGATATCCTCTAAATAGATGATCAGATTACTGGCTTTAGGCCTGCAGAGTCAATGGAACATTAAACACTGCAAGCATTAAGTTGTATTTTACTTCACTAGCTATCATTTCAGCCTATGTTTCTCTGGATAAACTGGTGACTTACGGGGGTTGGTGGGGAGACCTGGCTCTTCTTGAGTCCCAGATGGTGCACTGGAAGGTGCTGGCACCTCGTTGTCCTCCCCAAGGCCCGCACATCCTTGTCACCTTTTTAACTCACATGAAATTTTGAAAAATTGTATTCCTCCCAGAAATAGCATAATAGTGATATATAGATATAGATATAGATATAGATATCAATGTATGCTCTAGTGTTATACCTTTATATGTTCTAAATTCTGATATGTACATACTCCAGTGTCATACACATACACACATATTTCTGTATGTAACATAATTTATATATGATAAACAATTTATATATTTATAAAATATTTATATTATGTGTAATAAAATATATATATTTATATATAATCTCTCTATATAATATGTGTGTGTTTGCATCTCTCCTATATTTAAAACAGTGTCTTTTTAAACATGTTTCTTAAGTGGCTAGTAAATTACCCAAGAACGCAGAAATTGCTTCATATATTGTTGATAGCCTTGGTCATCATCATCATCATTAGGCATAGACAGGTTTTAACTGGTACAAGTGAACACACTAATTCTCAGTGTCCTTCCAGTACTAAGGCTCTGTTTTAGAGACCAAGCTGATCTGGACTCTGTGTTTTTTATACCATTTTCTTTTTCCTATGCCTCCATAGTCCTTGGGCAGGAGAAGAGTATCTGGAGGCATGTGCCTGAGACACGTTGAAGCACTGGGATGGCAGGGTCTTGCATCAGATCTGTCCACATTCTACTGCCCCAAATCCAATTAGAGTCCACACAGACGGCCATGAAATTTAGCAATATACAACAGCATGTGAAGTTTTGGAGAATACTGCACATATGAGACTCAATTTTCGTAAACTACGTAATAGCAAACATTGCAGAATCTGTCCTCATGCCAAACGCTATTTCTAGTGTTTTATGAATATTAGCATCACAGATTTCCACTTGAATGGATAAGATAGTACTAAACCTCATTCTATGTTGAAAGAAGCATGGTTCTATTGCAAACAACCTAAAGTCTCAGTAGTTCAGGGTTTAATATTTTGATGAAGTATTGTTCTTTCTTATTGCTACAGACTGCAGATGGGTAGTATTGAAATATTACTGCTCCAGGCACTCATTTTGCCTCATTGTCAACTTCAAGCCTATAGGATTAATCACAAAGATTTTCAATTTCTTGATGGGAAAGAGAATCAAAGTTATGTGCAGGTTGATTTTTGGGGGGGTGTCTTTGTTTGTTTGTTTGTTGATTTGTTTTTTGGAGACTAGGTCTCACTATGAAGTTCGAGTTTACTTTGACCTCACAGAGATTCTCCTGCCTCAGCCTACTGAGTGCTGGGATTACAGGCATGGGCCACCATGCCTGGCTATGGACAGGTTGATTTTATGAGCCAGGCTTCAACATATTGCGATCATTTCTACTCTCATCTTACTGACTGGAGCAAATTCATCTGAAGTGATGTGAATGCTAACAAAATAGGCAATTATTTGACTATTACATATAAAAGCAAATCACAGTTATTAATGACCACTGGTATGTGTTTCTAGAGCCCTCATTTAGATAGAAAACTATATGGTATGGTTTATAACTGAACTAGGTGATTTAAATCCCCCAAAACTATGATATTCTCAGAGATAGAACTTTTGGAAGAAGATTGGATAGTGGGGTTTATAGCTGATTTGCAATAAAGAGGTGGGGCCTGGTCAGAAGTGAATTCACAAAGTGACCCAAATGAGTGTGTTCTCCTCACTGGCTCTTCCTCCTTCTGTATTTCCTGGATGCCATGATGTGAGCACCTTTCCTCCGCCAGGCTTTTCCACCCTGCCACTTCTCTCTTAGAGCAAGCAGAAGTGCAAGGACTGAAGGAAATAGCCATGCACCAAACCCTCTGAAACTGCAAGCCATAGTAATCCTCTTCCCTGTAATTTGCATATGCTTATTTTTTCCAAGTGAAAAGAAAATAACTAAGTCATCAAAAAAGAGACAGTTTCAAAAGAAATTTGTTTAAGTTCACAAAGCTGGAAAGTTAAAAAAAATTGAAACCATGTCATTTAACTTCATATTCTGTGCTCTTACCAATAATGTCATACTTCTAGAGCAAAAGTGTTTAGTATATATTTCCTAAATGAATGACTATCGAATGCAAGAATCCACCCAGAATGCAGAACAGATATTTTGCTCAATGCATCTTTGCTGAAAGATTTAATGTGATTTAATGCAGAATGTAATTTTACTCAGATACTTGGCATCAAATATCTTTGTTGGCTACATGTGACCAGTATTTTACTTCATTATAAAGATATTACTCAGACCAAGTTTAATATTTAGTTACTGGGAAGAGTTTTTGGTAGAAATTTATCTTCAAGTCAATAGAATGTTTCCATGCCTTTGTTTATTAGTTATGCAGTCTTGCAGCGGTGTCTTTTGCTTTTTATGTTCATTTTAACTATTGCAATCTAGTGTAGCAGATACCCTTCAGGGTAAAAATTTAGAATAGGTGCTCATTTTCTTTAATCGATTCATAAGTTCCTTCAGACTACAGAAGCAAAGAAAAATTTTTAATTAATGAAAAAATGTATTATTCAACTCTCCTACTTTAATTTTGGAGGCAAAAATTTCTCTTATTGAAACCTGAAACTGAATACAGTATAACCATCACATAGAATAGAAAATAATTTTTTAAATGCTACCTTCCTTTTCATTAACTGGCAATGAAACTGGCAATGATACTGTTAATGGTCTGTGAATCTTTAATTACAGTTAAATGCTCATGTTAGTGTCTGTCCTCCAGGCAAAAAAGGCAAACACATTACCCCAGAAGAGAAGCAAAGAAATGAATTAATGCTTTAATGAGCTGTGGAGTCCTATTATTCACTTAATATGATATGACACTTTGACTTTGTACTGGAAACAAACTGGGAATACAAGGTCCAATTTGTATTTGGAGAAATTATTTACTCTGAAAAGTTAGCCAATAATTTGTCATTTTTTCTTTCATGTCTTTGACACTTCCTTTTATTGCTATTTCTTTTTTATTTAATTAATTTAAAGTAATTACTTGAAAATTCAACATTAATTTTGCCTCTAATCTTAAGGGAAATTATTCATGGAAAAAATCTCATTTTGTCATTTTGCTGTGGCACCGTATTTTGCTATCCACAAAGAAGCAAGCAATATCAGTCTTAACAATTGACCCAAATGATAATGACCTGTCCATCTAATGAGTACTTTTCACTATGCTGTGCTGCCAGATTTAATTGAGCATTTAATTCATAGTTTGTCACTCTATTAGTTGCTTGATTTATATCTAATCTTCACACCAAAGCTAGAAGGAAGCATTGATTTAAATAAGATGTCAAAATTCATACTTCTGAAAATAAAATACCAAATGCATCTACTAGTTATATCATTACAACTATTGATATTGTTGTTCATGCTTCAAGGGTGGCACATGTGAAAGAGAAAACTAATAATAGCCAACACAATTATGGTAGGAGAAGAAAAACTTAAATGAATTGCTGTCATCAAATGTTTTAAGGTTCACAAATACTAAGTATCCAATCAAGTTTTGTTCATATTAGAAGTCAGAGCTTAAACAATAAAGTATAGTAACATTCCTGTAATGCAGAGTAATACTTGAAGCTTCGGGATAAAAGGAGTATTTTTCCTTTTCCTGAGACTTATTTGACCATAGTTATAGGGATGTGTGGCTCCAAATCTAAATAATAGAAGCACTGAGGAAGTAAATCAGATCAGAGCAGCTAAAAATTAATATACATCTAAGAATGAATATAAAAGGGGTAAAATGAGGCATTTGATGCTTTGTACATTGATTACAAATTATCTCCAGTTTAAATCATGGAGAGTGATTTCAATATAGTTAAGTCTCTTTATTCATTCAAAATGTACTTGGTGAGTTCCAGTGACATACTGCTGTGAACTGAGAATCATTACTGTGATAAAATGAGCCCATTCTAACGTTATGCAAAAACATAAAGAAAAATGATCCCCCAAATATTTACAGAATTCAAAATAGAATAATTCTAAAAAATAAGCAGAAGTTACTATTACATATCACTATATATATCATAACATCTATACAAATATAGATTTGATATTATATACAATCCAATGAGAGCATCCATGAGGAATATACATATATATAATACATAAAAACATATACATGTATGTATACATATTTAACACAGCAACATGAGAGAGAGAGAGAGAGAGAAAGAGAGAGATTCTAACAGAGAGAAAGGTACAAAATTTGTAATGTTGCTTTCCTTGCATGGCAGAATGGAGAATGACTTGCATAAAGAAAATATACTTACTGTTTTTCATCTGGAGTTTGTACTGATGTAATCATTTATTTGAAATGCAGGGGAGAGATTAATGGCACTATTTGAAAGAGTACTATATCAGTCGTCATGCATATGATGAGTGAGCTAATCTATAAAATGTATTTTGCTTTTGGATGTATGACAATGGATCTTAAATGTGGATGTATTCATAAATGCATTTCTCAATTCATAACTACTCTACTTTAGAGAATAGTATTTTCATGCCGTCTCAACTACCCATTTTTACTGCTTCTAATTTATAGTCAACCATGGTAAATCTCTATTCTAGCAGTTCCTTTTTGGTTAAAATTTTCAAGTGTAGTACATTTCTTCCTTTATCTGAATACTTTATAACAAATAATTGAAGATTTTTAATTTTTTTATATCTGTCCTTTCCTTTTTCAATACCTTTTTTAAACTTCTGAATCTGATAAATCTATATCAATATTGTTAGCTTCAATATATACAACTGATGCAATTGTCAGTGTTTTTTATTTCAATACGTATGCTTAACAAAACACTAATTTTATTTCCTATATATTTAGAAATTTCAAACTTTAAACTCATTAATGCATGGAATATTCTAATTAAAATGAATTTATTGGAATAATCTACAACTTTTCTTGTTCAATATAGGTACTTGATACTACTTTAATAGAACAGAGTTTAAATTTATATTGTTGATTTATAAAATAAAATAAAAATAATTGACTATATGCTAATATTGATATCCTCTGGCTTAGAGAAGCTCAAATTATTTTATGTTAATGTAAAACATTTTATCAAATTTTAAATTGTTCACATTGAATATATAAGAGAATACATTCCCTTAGAAACATAGTTTAATTTACTCTGTCTGGATGTCCTGTTTTATACAATGCTTATCTTGTACTTTCTTCATTCTTTTTATGTTAAACTGAGTATTGATTTTTCTATTAAATACTATTTTTAAGTTTTAATAGAGCAAATATACAGAAAAATACAAATTTTTATTATTTCCTTCTTTATATATTTCTGTATTATTAAATTTTATTATTTCCCTCTTGTATTTAATATATGGCAGAATGTTTCCAGCTTCTTATATGCATTAAAATCTTGGTTTATAAGCATATTTGTACTCCAAAGTCCTTGTATAGCAAAGAAAATTTCCCTATAAGATACAGAAACTCATTCATTCTACAGCCCAAAAATATTCATACAAAAATAATTACACTGTTGTAATACAATACAAAATAATAAAGACAAGCAGGCACAGTGATGCATGTCTTTAATCCCAACACTTGGGGGGCTGAAGTAGGTGGAGCGTTGTGAGTTGGAGGCCAGCTTGGGCTAAAACGTGAGCAAGTCATACTACATAGTTCAGGCCAGACTCTAAGAAAATGGAACCAGAAGTTTGGCTCAGTGGCTTAAGCGCCTGCTTGGTGGCAGCTATGAAGTTATGACTTTGATCCCTGGTACCGACAAAAAAAATAAATAAATAAAAATAAAGACAATACAAAATGTAAAGAAAGATAAACATTAACATTTTTCAAAGCCCTTAACTTTGAAAACTTTTGTGACTGGTGTGAGAGGAGAATTATTGTGTAGAAAAACTTGCACTATCGCTAACAAAATTACTGCTATCTATTGCCTCAAAAGAATCTTTTTCTTTTTATGTAGCTTTAACAAGGAACCTATCCAATAACACTCACTCTTGCCTCCTTTTGATGATTTTGCAGAAATGTGACACTGCATTGTCATGAAACAAATTAATCACTCACGGTGCTACAGCCTTATTAAGGTAAGACTCTTCAATGAAAGTTTGCACTGATTCCCACATTTTGCATACCTTTATAGTGTCATTTTTAAGTATTCATTCATTTTTAAATTAAATTTATTGATACAATTTTGACATACATATTGATCATATTCACTATAGGGAATTTGCAGCTGTATATAATATATCTCTATTCTTCCTTTTTCCCCATTTCCCTCCCCTCCCTTCAGTGCTTCTTGGGCTCCTTACTTACAAAAGCTTTG
The DNA here is from genome assembly GCA_004363535.1 of Dasyprocta punctata. Lineage (NCBI taxonomy): Eukaryota > Metazoa > Chordata > Mammalia > Rodentia > Dasyproctidae > Dasyprocta > Dasyprocta punctata. The sequence goes on from RJWM01008636.1 coordinate 22,108, forward strand.
CTTCGATTTTCTTCTTCTATTCTTTTTTCTTTGCCCTTTCTTTTCTTCCTTTCTCACTCCATTGTTTCTCTTCCCATTTGAACATTTTCCTCCTATTTCTCAATATCTAATATCCATTTAGTTCCTTACTTACCCTTTCAATTTCTAACACGAGAGAATCACTGCAATATTTAAACACATATGCCCTATTTGTTTCACTTAAAGGTAGGGTCTCAAGGTACACCCATTTACCTATAAAAGTCTAGAGTTTATTTTTCTCTATGGTGCATTTAGAACTCCACTGTATTTAAAAACTTTATCCATTAATCTGTTGATGGACATTTGGGCTGTTTCCAAGATCAGGCTATTACAAATTGTGCTGGTATAAATACATGTGTCTTATATCGTTGTGGTTTGCTACTTTCGAAACTTTGGGAAGATACTTAGTAGCAAAATAGCTGGGTCAAATAGACCCTCTAGGTTTAGTTTTTAAGGAATCCCTATACTGATTTCCATATTGGTTGTACCAGTTTATACTCCCACCAACAGTGAAGAAAGTTTACTTTTTGCCCATAGCCTCACCAGCATTTGTTATTGGTTGATTTATTGGTAACAGCCATTCCTCTGGAGTGAGATGGAATCTTTCTTTGTTGCCCTTTCCTGACAAGGTCTCCTCCGTACCATCTTGCTGTTAGGTGACACTAGGGATCAAACTCACAACTTCGTACTTGCCAGACAGGCACTTAAGCCACTTAGGTAAACTCCCAGCTGTGACAAAATATTTTGATAAATCATCTGCTATTTTTTTTTCTTGTTAAATTCTCATCCTATAAATTTTCTACATTTAATTCTGGGTAGTAAAGAGATTATATAATCTTCCCTTCAGATCTTAATATATTAAATTTGTTGATTCTCTTAGTAGGATATAAATGATCTTTTATTATGTGTTTAGCATTGTTGTTAAAAGTATCTTCTAATATCTATTCTTTGCTTGCTTCTCTCTGTGCACTTACGTTTGTTACATGACCAATTTGTAATTAGATCTTTCTTAGTATCTTCAGTGACTATTATGGGTATCATTTATGACACTTCATGATAATTATGACAGCTCTTGCACTACGAGTGTGGGTTAATATATATCTTCATGCATATCTGACAATATTTATTTGGTTATTTCATATCCATATAATAATTTATAATAAAGACATTTTAGGAATTTTCAAAGATTATTTATTTTTATTTTTTTAATACTACCTATAGATTTTTGCCTGAAAGTTTATTTTCAAGCTTTCTACTTTCTACTTTTCAAGGAGTTTATTCTGAATAGCTATATCCTGATTACCTTACATTTTTGTTATTTTTATTCTACTTATGTATTTGAAATTTTTGTTTCCTTTTAAAATTTGTATAGTTATTTTTAAAAGCATACTCATTGGCATTTTATTTATGTAAAAACCTTTATGAACACTATGGATGCTTTTCTACTTTGTAATTTTCTTCACTTTTTAATATTTATTTATATTTTAATGAGTTCTGTTTTGCTACAACATTTAATCCTTTTTCTCCTTATCTTATGCCATCTAACATTTTATGTGATATTGCCTTCAATTTGTTTTATTATTTTAGATGTAGTCAAATGAAATCACATCTTTGGATACTCTCTGCATGTGCCATTCTATTAAAAAAAAAAATATATATATCCATGCCAAGAATGCCAAAATAATGCAACATTCTTATTTTGTTTTCTATGTTTAAAATAAAATTAAATATTTTCCCATATATTGCTCCTGTTTATTCCATCTTCACTACTCATCATCAGTTGTAGATGATGATTCTTCCACATTTATTTGAATTATTAGTCTAACCATTTACTCTTTTTAAATTGATGCAGATACTAGAGATTATTTTCTCCCTTGTTTTCTTATATTACAAACAATCACATGGAGTTATTGTCAAAAAGGTGTTTTACCAAAAAGTGATAATTATGTTAGTCTAAATATTTTGTCTTGTGGTATTCTTGCCCCCAAATTAGACGTTGTTTATAATGTATATATTTCATTGCAAGCCACTCTTCACATTTTCCAGTTTAAAAATTTAAGATGCTTTTTCAGTATTTTTCTAATGATCTTAAGTACTATATTCTGTAGGTCAAAATCTTTCAGTGATATGTTCAAATTATGAAACATTTAAGGACAATATTTTCAAAAAATTCATCCTTAAAAAAATGTATTGCCAAATATTACATATTGATAAATATCTTAATGCCGTACATACTAATATAATTTTATATTAATAAAATCATATTGGTCTGTAATTTCTTCAAATTTTTTAATATTTGCAGTAATGGTTGAAGTAAAATTTTATATATCAATAATGGACATTGAAGGCGTTAACTGTGGCTTGATCACTTATATTAGTGATTCGGTTAATTTCCACCTCTATTCACCATGTGTAATTTTTGCTAATACATGTTTCTAATATTGAACGATATTGAATATTAGAATATAACTTGCTTGATTTATTGTTACTTAATATGTTGCTCTAACTTTACCTGTAAAAACTTAAAAATTGTAGTGATTTGTTTCTGCCTTTTTTAAATATGAGATGTCATTAATGTAATATGCAAATTTTCAAACATTATAAATGGTATTATTTTTCTCTTCGATTTACATAAAGTAAAAGACATATAAGTCATGAATATTGAAATGTTTAACCACTAAAGCAATCAAATTTGTAACTCAGGGAAATTCATACTGCAAATTATGGTCATACTTCAAATCACTGTTAAGAATCATTTTATTGATTTTATTAACTTTTGTGTTCCTAGATAGGTTCTCATTCCATCCTCTTTTGTACGCACATAAATATTGATGCAGATCTGTGACGTTTTATTTCAATGTCTTTACTCAGCAACAGCATGTTAAGTCAATGCCTTCTAGTGTTGACTGCTTCCAAATTCTAAATATTTAAAACACATTCCCTTCTCTTCAGAATTCCAGTCTTCCAACTGTGACTGGCTATAAATCCTCCATATGTGAATGCCTGATTAGCAACTGCACAGGACAATTACTGTTCTAGACACCAAAGACAAAGGACGTGAAAGTAAGGCAGGCTGCTTTCAATAAGCTTACATTCTACTGGAAGTTATAAAAGCAAATGAAAAGAAGGAGTATTTTTCATACTGAAAATAATAAAAAGATCATATATAATTAATATTAATATTTTAACAAGTAAAGTGAAAAAAGTATACCACACATAACCTTTGCAGATGAGAAGAGAAATCATGCATAAATCAGAAAGATGTGTATTTTCAAGAAGAAACACATACAAAGTGAAAAAAAGATGATCAGCGTCAGGAAGATAGACTTTGAGATACAGCAAGCAGATCTGCCAATGTGGTGAGATGAAAAGGCAGGAAGTATCAGGAAAAGCAAAAAGGATTAAGGTGTGATATGCACACGTACAATGCCTTCAAGTAATGAATTCATTTGTTCAAAAATTTACTCTTATTATTTTTTTCTAAATTTACCACCTCTTTGCTGACAGCAAACTGCCACATAATGCACAGTCCTAAGCATCACTCCAAGCAGCTAGAGTAAATATTAGAGCCTTATCCTTACTCCTGCCCAATAAAAGTGAAGTTAATTTGGTCATTAATTTTAAGCCTTCAGTATTTCTTAAGACTTCTGGCTTCATATAGATGTTGAAAAATGGCAGGGATATCACATTATACTGCCCTTTCTCTATGCCCACTTGGGAGAAGAGCTATGTACTACAGAGAAATGGCACACAGATTAAGATCAAAATATCATCCTTTAGAATGATTACAAATAAAACAAGGTATGTTGACATATGATTTAGGGTGGGGACTGCATGAGTCATCTTGGCATTTCTTCTTGGAATACCTAGCTTTCAGGAACACAGTTGTCACTTCCCCTACCTACAGGGATATAGTATTATAGGTCTTATTTTCATCTGCAAATGTGTTTGGATTGTTTTGTGAGGAAAATCTTCCCCTTTTTCTAACTGAAATAACTCAAATTGATCATCACTTTGTTATCCCAAATACGTTATCTTAAATGTTTTTCTTCTATTCATTTCCTAGATTCATTCACCATTTTAATTCCTCTTTGTTTCCTTATATAGTAGTATCAATTATTCTTTTCCTCTTTTTAACAGCTCTTTAAATATACAGTCAATTTATTTACTAACATTAGACTTTGTATTTCCACAAATCTCCTAAAAATTATTGTTTGTAATTTTATTTTCTTGCTATATTTTAGTAAAGTATGCATCTATATATTTTTAGACTATTTACTTCTGTTGTTTGCTGGATTTTCTTCATATGCAGCTCCTATTAGTTCTTTGTCTTTGAATGTGAGGTTTTACTTACTTTTTCTATTTTCCAAAATTGTACAAAGTACACACACTTGGGTATAAACAGTGACCATCAATTTCAGGATCAAATTATATGAATGTTGAGTACAGTTCAGATGTTTATCAACGTTAACAGAACTAGTAAAGAAACTGGTTTCGGTTTCATTCCAAGTAAAATAACTGCCTCTTGACAATATCTTTTTTTACAATATATTAAATAAATTTTTATTAAACTGTTATGTTTTCTGGGTACTCAATGATCTGTAGAAGTGTGACAATATTAAACAAACATAAACTTACATTATAAAAAATATAAAAATACCATAAAACATATTTAATACAAGTAGTGATGAAAAATTGGGTATGAATAATATGTGGTATTATTTGAAGTCATTTCCCCAAGATACCCACAACTATATAACCTTCCCCACCTTTTGTTTTAGAAAATAAAGGTTTTCTTTGCCATTAAAAGATGGTAAGTAAAACATATCATTTGACTCTTGGGCTTGAGACCATTCTACTCTAACAGCTGGCATGACAACATGCAGTTTTATGAATGGATCTGCAATAAATATTTCTCTTCATCTACCTTTACACAAGTTTTTGTTAATTTAGAAGAACTTTGATTATCCTACAATTTCTGTGCTATAAACAAGTTCAAAACATGTAGAAGTGACCTGTAGGTCCTGTGTTTATTACAAATTCCATCTACATTCCCAACCAGTAGCCAGGTATGTGCTTGTTGGTACTCCAGTAATTTCTTCCTCAACCTCCAAATTCGAACAGTTGTTGATTAAAACAATTGCAATCTTTTCCTGTTTAAATTACTAACCCATAGAATCAGTGAGCTTAACAAAATGACTGTTTTAGTCTACCCTGGTTTGAGATGGTCTTTTACAATAGTAAGTAGAAGGTGGTGTTTTACGTTTTAGATGACAAGACCAGGGAAGTGTGACATGTAAAGCTTGAAAAGCTTCTTTGATAGGCTTTTCAGCGAACCAAGAAAAAATAGTTTAGTCTGATGTTTAGGTGAAAGTTTTAGGCTCAGTAGAAACCACAAGTGGCCTCCCTTGGGAAACATGGCTTCAAAGTGAAGTGCTCTCCCACTGTTCTTTGATAGTTTCACATATTCAGAAAACAACTGTTTCCTAGATACTAACATCTTTTTTTTTCTATTTTATCCATGAGACGCTCTGTTGGAAATTTAATTTTCAATAAATGTTCTACACATTTTTGCAATGTGCATGATATCCCACTATATTTATTTTTCTTTTCAATTAAGTTTAATTATAGATTGTCAAGGCCTAGAAAAAGAATGGATTTTTCCTTTAGCCTTTCACTCTGCATTACATGTTCTCTGGATTCTAATTACCTGTGCTTTACAGGTATTTCCATAAGTCTCTCATAACTGTGAGGTTTTCCTTCATACATTAGCATAAATGGACACATCTATATGTTGTATTTCAATTAAAAATATATCAGCTTGAAGAGGGAAAACAAATTTAAATAAATTATGCAGATGATTATATGGGCTATTATTAATATAGAATATTATATAGAATATCCTGTAGAATATTTGGGCTGAAACATTCAATTATCAGCAAGTAACAAGCTATTACAAATATTTTGTGCCTACAAGTCAACCACTCTATTTCTTAGGAAGTTGCCGTTATAGTAGCTGGAACTTTATGTCCTACAATGGGATCCATTTCTGTTGAACTGACTAGCTCAGATATCAGTGGTTGCCTGAATAAGGTATGTGTCTGAAATTTGGGCAGGAGTCTTTTCAAGGCTGAGCAATCTTGCCCACTTCCACTCATAGCTATTTGCTCCTGATAACTTCATCTCTCTGTTAGCATCATAAGACTCCTACAGAGGCAGGCTTCTCAAGGAACGTGAGCTGTTCAAGGAGCTGATGAGTCCAAACTGGCAAACACTGTTCAAGGCACTACTAATGTTGGGTCTCATTAACCAAAGCAAGTTGCAAAGCGAGCCTAGGAACAGAAACCCTGCCTGGGGACTGATACCTGACAACAGTGAGAGGATATTGGAAATTATAGAGGAAAAAAGTGGATAGAGAAAGCCGTAAAGAGTTAAGGTCATTATGTAGCCCATACAAATCTGTAAGTATGATAATTTAGTCTTTTATAGTCTCTCCATCTATTCTGGTTTCCAACTGCTTTTGTTGCCCAACATCACATACGTAATATTTTCTACCACACATATTACCAAAGTCATACGTGAACATCACAGTATAAATGTTTCACTATAAATTCACATACTGTTACCCTTGGAGTTAATTCATTTTTAGTAGTTGTGTTTATTAAAATGTATGAAAGTAAATTTTGAAAAATCAGCAAGTGAGTTATAACCGATTTGGGAATTACTTTAGTGTTATTAACTCCTCCCCATTCTTAAAGTACATAAATCATATCTTGTTTATGAACAGCCACAAACAGCAACTTAAAATCAGATTTTGTTAGTCCTGTTTATTAAGCAAAACTCTATATAAAACAAAACATATTCAAGGCAGACCTTATGTTTATTATTATCAGTCCTTGTGTAACCATGACAAAATATAGAACAAGCAAATGGATATTTTTATACTATGTATATTCTAATTTAGCAATTCATGAGTAAAGAAGAAAGCATTAAAAAATATATATATGTATATATATATATATATATATATATATATAAAATGTACCAAAACAGATTTAATTGTAAGCAGTTTTCTAGGACATCCCATTTTAAATGTAATTTATTACATATCAAGTGAATACAAATTTGAATAATTATGTCATGGTCTAACTAGCATAACAATAGTAATATTTCTAGATGTTAGATTTATATGACTGAATAATGTATTTCCATTTTAGTGGATTATATGTCATTTTAAAATGTTTCTTTCTAACAATAACAAAATATGATATATTTACTCTGCCTTACACTATTTACTAGATGTCTCTGAGGCATAGTTTAAAGATGTGTTGTGTGCAATAGATGTATAAATGATTTGTTTACATTACTCTATATAAATGATTTGTTTGCTTAATGTTTTGGAAATTATTTGATGTATTATGGTTGCTGATCCTGTTGTCCTCAAATTACTACAATAAACAAGATCTGTATCTAATTTAGTCTGTAATTCTCTGAAACCAAATGTAGGTATTTTTATTTCCAATATTTTACACCTTAATAGCACTTAGATCAACTTAATATTAATCTATCACATTTATATTACTTCTGTACTCCCTTGTTAAAATAGTTTTTGAAAAATTATGAAGCCCTGGTTACTTTCAGAATTACATGTACAAGAAGTATTTGCTCATACTCTTCAAAGACATAAGAGATGTTAATAGCATTTGGATGCATTTTCATATTACTTATTTTTTTTAAATTTGGAATATTATAAATGAAATGGTGGATTCAGTCTTTTCTGAGGTACTATCTGGGTGTTCATATTTATACTATGGATTAGCACATACATATGTATATACATATATATATATATGCATATATATATAAAATGCTTTGTGGTTTTAGTATACAAGAATAAAATCATCTACACACGTGAGTTTTGGAATGTACTTGTTTTACTAATAATTCTATGTTTCACTTTGGTCTGTGTTTATGAATGTTGACAGAGTTTATGCAAATGAGCCATTTGTTTAATGCAATTCATAAATTCATCTAAACTACAGTGTTTTCACTTCATATATCTAGGCCCTATCCTGTTCAGTCTTATGGCATGAGTCCTTTCGCATTTATGAGCGTTATTAGTTTTCTATCACTGTGTAGTGATTTGCCCTCAAAGTTAACTATTTGGAAGACAACTAACCAGAGTATTAGTCTCTGCACATAAAGTACTAGTAAGATAAGAATTAGTATCAGATATCTGGCTCCTCAGCTGGCTGTAGGTCACTTTTAGAGCTGCAGTTACCTCAAGGATTGACTGAGGGTGCATCTGTCCCCAAGCTTGCCTATATAGTTATTGTCAGGTTTTGATGCCTCCCAGGATATTGACTTAGGGGTCCAGATTCCTCAGTGACCTTTCCTTAGACTGCAACCTCAGTTCTTTCCACAGGCTGTTCAAAATGGGCACAGGACTGCGACAATGTCAGCAAACAAGAGAGCAAGAGTCAACACTCCCTGTAAGCTAGTAATGGAAATTTCTTCACCTTTATTATAATCATGTGTGAGAGGAAAGTTACTGTTAACCTATACTCGGAAGAAAGGGTATCAGGCAAGAAATAAACACCAATGTGGCGATCACTGGGAACAATTCCAGTTGCTACTTTGCACATTAGGCATTTCTGAAGTACTGTTTAAAAAACAGCTTCAAATTTGAACATTCCCAGTACCATAAAATAAATTTTCATTTCTTGGCCATACAAATTAGTTGGGTTAATAGTTTCACAAAAATATTAAATATTTAAATATTTATTTAACACGCCCTTGTTTGTCAATGTGGTTTATCATTGTTGCCATACGGTTATCCAATTTTTACAATCCATTTTGCTGTGAATTATCAGCAAACACTACTTACAAAAATTTAGATTTTTAAAACTTTTGGTCTACTCTAGTTTTTAGTAACTGAAATATTATTGTTCGCTTTGTTTATCATGTATTAAATACCTTTTCCTATTTGTGCTTATGATCCTTTAAAAAAATGATCACAAATCCTTCCTTTTACTACTATACATGATCATTTCCAAAGTGACTTTGAAAGTCCTCTGTTGAAAAAGGAAATACTCTATATTTATATGTCCCGTACAGAATATTGTAAAGTGATGCTGTATGTATTTCAGATCATGCTTTTGTGTACTCCTGGTGTGCGATCTTCCTGAGGAAAAGTCCAGTGTAGGTTCTATTGCAATGAGAGGTTACATACAGAGAAATAAATTCAACTAACAGCTATTGACAGCATCCAAATATGTCAGTGAGTGAGATCTTCAAAAAACATCTAGCCACAAACTTGGAAAAAAAAAAAGAACATGAGTGTGACCCCAGATAACCCCAGATGAAAACATATGAATTCCTTACCTTAATACAGCCAAAACTTTTGAGATCAAAGTATAATCAGTAAAGAAAATTGCTGATATTATACACCCTACAAAGCATTTAAGGTGATAGAGAAGTGGAATGTCTACACTGGGAATTTTGAGAAAAGATGAACACAAAGTAGTCGAGGCAAAGTAATGAGTGGCAAAAAATATCAAGTCCTCAATCGATCATCATCATCTTTACTGTCTCACAGAAGGAGCTGGCTAGGATATGTCTTGCTGACCAGGGCTCTACATGGGAGTAAAATACAAAGTTTTGCTCAAAATTTGAACCAAAATCAGCAATCTTAACATATTTGTTTTTAATATTTTCTTATTTCTACTTCTGAAGTGTCTGAGTAAATATCTAGAGATGAATTTAATTGCAAAATATTCAAATTTATGAAATGTAATGAAAACTAAATATTGTTTTAGAGTAATACAAATTGCAAATGGTTCAGATAGCTATTTTAAAGTCACAAAGGCATGATCTTACTTTCACTAGAAATACACACAACGTTAACATTTATAATAAATAAATATGTATTATGAGCAAATATTGCAAATCTCCATGAGCAAATCATACCTGCAAAATGGAGGATGGGTGATATATTATAGGTACAATATAAATTGTGATATTATTAAATATTTTCAGTTGATAAGAGAAGATTTAAAAGGAGACAAATGGGTTTTCAAAAATATTCAATTTTATAAGACAAACCACATGGAATTTGTAGACTTGAAAACCACACTAGTTGAAATAAAAACAAAATGTTTTCTTTAAGAATGGTTCACTTAACACTAATTTAGATGCACATAAGTAAAAGATTGGTAAACTGGAAGATAAATTTGGAAAACCACCTTATAATGTCAAAAAGAGTCAAATGTTGCAAAGCAACTGCATGTTTGTATCAATTAGGCAGTGCTACATTCTGCATGGTGGCAAATAAATCTGAACACTAGGGAAATTATTACAATGGAATTCAATGACTCTCTCAACATTATTTCCATTAAGAATCACTGGAGGTCCCTGCTCATAGTTACAATGAAATTGAGGCTGATGACAGGTCCAAGTGTGCAAGTAATTCACAATCACCATCCTGGGGACAGTAGAAGGCTCTTTTTAGAAACTGATACACTTTAATTCCCATACTGTATTTGCCAGATAGGCAAATAAATACCACTGATATCAAAAGGGTCAGGGAAGAGTAAGTGTATAATCTGTGCAGAAAATAAACACAGTTTTACCAATATTATGGGATTGCCATTTAGCTCATAAGTATTGCATTTTCCTAAAATAAGTGAGACCTTGGGTTTGATCTCCAATAACATTCTCCAAAAATGAAAACAATGTTTTTACCAGTTTTAATGATTTCTTAAAAATAGTTTTAAAAATAAAAATGTATTTACCAAACATTCTATATATTTTATGCATACAAAGAAATCCACTTCAAAACTCATTTATTGCATGTTATAGTTACATTCCGATGGCCCCGCCAAATCTCGTGTAATCATGGCATGGACACGGCTGAGTCTAGTGTTCGTGATTGGTTTACTGTCTGGCCTGAGATTGATGGTGTGAGTGTGGTACCCACCCAGGGGTGGAGCCAGTATACAGTGTAAGTGTGTGAAGAAGGTGTTTCTGCCCTCTCTTGCTGGGTTCACCCCTTGCTGTTTAATGACTGCCATGAATGGCTACCCCGCCACGCCGCCCTGTCTTGCAGTCAGCTGAATATGGACTGAAACCTCCAAGAACTGCAAGAAATGAACCTTTCAAGTCAGGCGTAGTGGCGCACGCCTTTAATCCCAGCACTCAGGGGGCTGAGGCAGGAGGTTCATTGTGAGTTTGAGACCAGCCTGGGCTACAAAGTGAGTTCAAGGGCAGCCTGAACTGCATAGCGAGATCCTGTCTCAAAAAATAGTGCTGGGGACTTAGCTCAGTGGCCTAAGTGCCTGCCTGGTAGGTGCAAGGTTGCGAGTTCAATACATGGTACAAAAAACAAAACAAAACAAAACAAAAAAACCAGAAATAAACATTTCCTTCCCTAATTTTGGGCATCAGGTATTCTGTCTTAGCAATGAGTGAAAAGTAACTAAGACATTGTATAAATAATTAATACCCAAAATACATATGTGTACAATTTATGTATTCATACATATTAAAGTATAGTCATAAGTATGTACTGATTATGCTATAACTTAATACACCAGAAAGGAATAGTAATGAAAACAGCATGTTATTGATGTATAAAGAACATACTGACCAATGAAACGATAAAAAACAGAGAAACAAACACACACATTTTGTTAGTTGATATTTGACCAAAGAGCCAATAAAACACAATAGCTGAATAATCTCTTTGATTAATTGTCTTGTGTAAAGTGGATATCCACATGGTAAAGTTGAACAAGTAGATTAAATACACAAATGTAAATCCTAAACTATGAAATGACTAGAAAAGAGGAAAAATGTTTTTGTACAGTGGTCTGGTACTGATATCTTGATATTATCCCAAATGTCCAGGCAACAGGAAAAAAAATTAACGAAAGTATCACTGGTAAACTATTAAAATTCCACTAAACAACACCTTTCTGGCAAACACGAGGTCCTGAGTTTGATTCCTGGTACCAAAAATAATAAAAAATATATGAAACTATACTAAACTTATTAAAAGTTAAAATCCAAAGAATACAAGCAGTTTCAAAACTCAGTGGCATATAAATGAATAAATGAACACATTAAAATGGACTACAAGGGTCTGAAATGACATTTATCAAACTATGACATACAACTGGCCAAAATAACTAATGTTCAATATCATTATCTATTAAGAAATTGCAAATAAAAATCACAGTGAGTTAGATACCCACCTCAGCAAGAATAGCTATTACAAAAAATAATCAAGTTCTGATAAAGATGTGGGGGAAAAAAGTGTTTACTGTCTTGCCAGAAATGTAATTAGTATGGCCATTATGAGTAACACTACGGAGGTTCTTTGAATTCATTTTCAAAATAATGGCATATATTTTTGGATGAAATCTCTATGGTTTATTAAGTGATGACCTTGCAAGCTAAAATCAAGTTTTTGTTTTACTTACAAATACTCTAAAGAGCCAACTGAATTTTCTCATTTACCGTAATAATATGCAATATGTAAAACTAACTTTTACATCAATCGCTTGTTTCTTTTCAAATAAGCAATGTTTATCGAACATAAAAATAATTTTCAACTTGCAAAAAAGATATTTATTTTTTAAAAAGATATATATTACTGTTAAGTAAATTGTTTTACTTTTTTCTAAATATTTAGACTGAAAATAAAAAGAATAATTTAGCAGGAATATGTTACATGAAACAATCCTTACTACGATTGTCAATCATTTGTAAACATTTTTTAAGATCACTGCATCAGTATTTCCTGAACCAATTTGCTTTTCTGTGGTTTGTGTGACTCAAAACGTAAGACAACCTTTTATTCCTTTCAGTTTTCTACCTCTCAGAAATGCTTAAGTTAATAATGTGAATGTATCCTGTGGTATTTTATATGGACATCAGAAAGTGGGAAAACAGTCATCAAAAGAGCTAGTACCACTGATATATAAGCAAAATTGCCATTCTTTAGCAACATGCAAACTTATTTCCCAAATGAAAATTATGATGGCAAGAAAATACTGAAAACGTTCAAAATAATGTATTTGAACATTATAAATACAAGTCTCATTAAAAAATATTATCTTAAACCAAGCATGCTGGCACACACCTATAATCTCAACACTCAAGAAGGCTAAAGAGGGGCATGCCAGGGCGGGGTCAAGCCCAGCCTGGGCTATGTAGTGAGCTCTTGGCAGCCTAAAATAGTATATAGCAAGGCGATCTCAACAAACAAGTACACATATATTTTTCATGTATGATTTTAAATAAAACTTTTATATCTGTCTACTACTATATCTAAAAATATATGTGTATATATACTTTAAAAGTCACCAAATTATGTCAATAACAATTTTATATTTCTTTTACAGTTAATATTGAATATATGAAAACTGAAATCTAAGATTTAAGTGTCTTTTTCACTTAAATATTCAGAGTCCAAAATTCAGTTACTACACCAGCAGAAAAAGGAATCCATATGTATGTATGTATATATGTGTTTGTATGTAAAATTTCGTTGCCTATCACCTACCAATATGTCATGTATGTCTATATATCTACACAATTTAGATGTTTTGAATGAATTCTTGTGAACATTAAATATTGATATTCAAATGGAAGCAATTTTCAGTCAGAATGAGACACCAGTGTTGGTTTGGAAATTGATAACATTTGTTGAAATATCTCATATGGGTAAATGTTTGGTTATATTATAGAACTGATTAACTTGTGTATAAGTTTGATGAACTTGAAACATTCAATGTTTTATAACCAAAATTTTTCAGCAATTAATTTTATTTAGGAATATCTTTGATAATGAATAGAATACAGTATACGTAATACTAGAGAGAGATGAAAGTTTTATTCAAAATTACAAATGCGGAAATAGTTGTGTTATGCCAGGAATTTAGCTCAGCGGCACACAGCCTGCCTGGCAAGTGCAACGTCTTGAGTTTGTTCCCGTTCCCCCACCTCAAAAAATTGTGTTTAATCATGGAAATGAAAAATACTGTTTATATTCTAAAGTGTGTTAACAATGAGTTTCATCTAATATTTTATGTACATCATGTATTATACACAAATTAACTTTCTAACTTTTAAAATTCAATCCAACTAAGCAAAATTAGCAGTTTGATGTGGAACGATATTTAAGATGTGTTTCACTCATCACATATCAAAGATTTAATTGTGAAATTATCATATTTATTCTAAACTCTTTCTCAAGTTGTTGTGTTTATTTCCTAAAAAATAAAGTTGAACATTCCTCTTAATTTTTATGTGTATATTTTGGGTAAATAAAAAAAAAACTGCTCATAGTTTCTAGGTAGAACTAAAGTCACTTAGGAAAGTAAGAGTGAGTGAATTACTGTAATACTTATTAAAGGTAAACAAATTTAAAGATTATCATGGGGTATGGAAAGTGCTCTCACTAGCTTTAATGTTGATAGGTAAACCTAAGTTTCAAGCTGGAACCTAAATTGCAAATCAGAGATGAATATTGCTAGAAAAGTACCCTACAATATCTATTGAATAGTCACATCAACAGTTCTACAGACATCCAATACATCTCAAAATATATGATTATAGTTATTTAGGTTTAACTGACATTTTCCCACATGTTGTCTAGAGTATGTATGCACTGTGAAGCCGCAAAATTGAGCAAGTGAACAAGTGCATGGTATTTTATAAGTAGCAAACAGAACTCTGGAAAATAGAGGATAAAATGCCGGTTAGCAGAGGCTGGAGGTAGGGCAGGGTTCATATTGGTTAAAAAGTTCAAAATTTCTGCTGTCTTTTTCAAAATTTCATTTAGGTATTAGGAACACATTTATTGTATCAACTCTTCTCCCTAGCAACTATAGTTAAAAACAAAATATTGGAACCTTGAAAATTGCTAAGGTACATTTTAAGTGTTCTTGCTTTAAGTGTTCATAATTAAAAATACAATGATAAATACTTTCAGTGGAATTATTACATACATTTACATGAAAGATGTTGATTGAAATTAAACTTATATAAATTACAAAGTATTCAAGAGATTTATACTTTAAACAGCCTGAACCATCTGGAATAAAATATAAACTGACTGTGGTGTGCTTTATTTCTGGGTCCACTTCTTTAAGTCCAGAAAGTACAATAATGTCTAAGCATAATAATGGAAAAAGAGAAGCATCCAAGTGGTCCATCTAAGAGGAATATTGGTCCATCTAAGAGGAATACCACCAGAATTTCACAAGAAATTTGAGAGAATTATGTTTTCAGCAGACCTATCTGGAATAAAAACCAACACTGCAGCATGCTTTACTTCTGTTTTCATCACGTTTTAATTCAGAGTACAATTACCTTCCAAGATACTCTCTTAAAATCCTTCATTATGATTGGCTGAAATTGATGATTGAAAACAAGTAACATCCCAGGGTTATATCTCAGACTTATAAAGAATACTGAGGAAATCACTTTATTCTTTCACTTAGATTTTTTAAAAATTATATTTTATTAGTACATGTTCATTATGCTTAAATTTTAAATTCATCTTAACGAGTAGGTACACTTACACAATATATCCTGATTCTTTTTTCATCCCCATTTCTGCTCCCCCATCTCTTTTCCCATTTTCATTATCATTGTTACTATTTTAGTTTATATATGTGACATATAAAGTTTACATTCACTGTGTGAATTTGGTAGATGTACGTGAAATATCTTAATTTTTTTATTCTTAAAGCTTTCTATTATACTTATTTACAGGACACTGCCTTGTCTTTTTATTTTGAATGGTTACTCTTCAATGCAACTTTTAATGTAGATCAACTCTCAAGTTATCAAGTTTATGAAACATTATCTTTGCCACTATTGAAACATTCCTGACTTGGGTCAGAAACTTTGTTTTCTTGTTTATGCCATAGACATGAAGATGTATATATTTTTTTCAAACTGAAATAGCTCCTGCATTAACTACTTTCCAGTTTGTTGAATGTCTTAAAAAGAACTTAATATCAATTTACAAAAATGAATTTAATGGTTCCTATTCTCCCTCAATTTATTCACTCATATCAGCACACATACGTGTGCACACTCTCACATATTTACACAAGCCATGCACACTCCTACATAGAAGCCAATATAAATACATATATAGGCCTACACTTTGTAGAGTGAAAATATTTATAATGCCTCATCACATATTTTCTATTTCATTAAATGTCAAATTAATAAAGGAGTTATAATTTTATCCTAACATGTTTCACATGCTTTTAAAAATTAATAGATTCCTATAAATTTTATACAATATCTGTTGAATATCCACATAAGGAGTTCTACAGACATCGAATTCACCTTAAAATATAATTACAGGTATTTGGTTTTAACCGATATTTTCCTACATGTTTTTTCGGAATATGTATACAGAAAAATTGAGCTAATGAAAAAGTGCATAAAAACTGACATGCATAGTTTAAAGTAGGAGAGGTTTAATTTGAGTTAAAGTTTCTGCAGACTCAGTCCATGGTCAGATGACTCT
Source organism: Dasyprocta punctata (assembly GCA_004363535.1). Lineage (NCBI taxonomy): Eukaryota > Metazoa > Chordata > Mammalia > Rodentia > Dasyproctidae > Dasyprocta > Dasyprocta punctata. The sequence goes on from RJWM01008636.1 coordinate 38,681, forward strand.
AAGGCAGAAACATCATGACAGAAAGATGTGGTGGAGCAAAATTGCTTAGTTTATGGCAACCAGAAGCAGAGCAGTGGAACAGGTCCAGAGTAAAATGGGCAAAGATCATACATAATATCCTTCCTCCCTCCATGGCCGACTCAGACACACCCAGAAGTGTGCTGTTCTAATCTTTTCAGCAGATCCAAAGCCAATCAATTTGATAATTAACTTTAACAATTTCAATATCCAAGTCATTGGTATATACAGGCAATGTATTATTATTCAACACTAAATTAGTAATTAGTCTTCAAGTCACAAAAACATGGAGAAAAATAAGAAGTACATTGCTTAGTAAAATAACTCAATCTGAAAATCTCACGCACTCTAGAATTCTAGTTGTGTGTTATTGGAAAGGAAAACCTGTGGAGACAGTGAAATGATTGGTGATTGTCAGGAGTTAGTGGTGAGGGGAGGCAGAACACAGATAAATTAAAGGGCATTGTATATGCTGCATGATGCTAATAAGCTATTTACATGTCATTAAAAACTTTCAGTTCCCACAGGATGTACACTACTAAGAACAATCCAAAATTTACCTATAGATCTTGGCTAATAATAATGTTTTAACGTAAGTTTAGTTGTTACAAATATACCTTGTGCCAAAGAAATTTGTATTAATGGATGGTATATGTGTGTAAGGTCAGGGGCTAAATGGGAAGTTTTTGTATCTTCCTCTCAGTTTTGCTGTTAAATTAAATCTTTTTTAAAGTAAACTCCCCCATAATGAGAAAAAAATGACTGGTCAGTATTTAGATTGTATATTCAATAATAATTTCACAAATACAGGATGCTTCAAATAGAGCCATATTTAACTAAAATTCATTTCAAGCACATTATTTGAAAGATGTGTATAGTAGTTGATGTACATGGAAAGTGATTATAGTATCTGAAAGCTTGAATTAACAGCGCATCTACTCAACTAATTTCACTGGAAGTCATTCTTCGGTGTACTTGAGAAGTGAACTGTACTGAGTTGATGTGAAGCTTAAATTCACAGAAGAGCTAACTATTACTCGTCTCGTGTTCCTTGTAAACAATTTTCCAGATGACAATTTCAGCATCTACTATATAATTCAGAAGCATTTACCAATTTTTCCCCCAAAATGGGATAATACTGTGGGTGCTTGTTCTTACCTAATTGAAGTCCCTGGGTTAGAACAAGTATTTTTAATCAATACGATTTCCAGTTTTTCTAAAATGTGTGAAATGTATGAATAAATTATAAGTTAAAATTCCAATAATACACAGAACATCTGTCTATTTTCTTGGAAAATATCAAGATAAAGCTTATGAGACATCCAAATTGGTAAACTCTTTGATTTTTTAAGAAGCAACACCCACCAACCAGAATACCACACAGCAAACAGAATGGATTTATTGAAAGTGAATCTTCCATACCTGAAATAACTTCCATTAGATTCAAATGTATTAAGTTCATGATCAAAATAACAAACAAACTTGTTCGATCACAATAGATGATTTAATAATATTTTTAAGATTTCTTTTAAGTTTTTGAGTGTGAGTTGAGAAAAAAGATGAAAAAGTATTTTCTGTCATTTGAGAATGAATTTTAACCATTCCTGTCATGCCTATTCATTTCAATATGATAACAATATATATAATAAAAACTAAGCATCCCTACCAGGCTTTTATGATTAGTGTGTATAAATTATTTCCATAAATCCTTTGAAGAAAGTTGATGGTCTCATAAACATTATCATGTTATAAATGAATAAGTTAAAAGACGGACGTATTACACATAAAAGCATATTATTTGGAAGGATGGAAATCATTTTGTGAGTGTTCTATTCTTGCAGGGATTGTAACTGACAAACATGGATTCTAAACCAGGTTTTTCTAATTCCAAAGCCCATGTTCTTCTCATGTCATAGTATTGCCTCCCACATAACTGGTGATATCATGGAAACAATGAGCATGCTTTGAAATCAGTATATCTAGATCATTACTGATGTTGGATAGTGACATGTAGCTACTGAAATATGATCAACAGAACTGTATCAAATGGTCATTTAAAAAGTTCTGTCTTTGTTAGACAAATAAGATTATAAATCAATTTTATCTTTGCAAAATTTTTCATTTCATTATGTCTCTGTGTTTAATGATTTGACCAGTAAACAATGAATCCTTTTTTAAAATTTTCAGTAAGAGTTTTGAACACTTTATGAAGTACAATATAATTCAAGTGGAAGTATATTTGAGAAATTTAAAAATTAGACATAGATATTGTCACCCATAAAAGGGTTAATTTTTATTGCAGAAAAACAGCTCCCTAGAGTCTTTCATTCAATTTGAATTACTTAATCAAATGAGAAATATAAAATGTTAGCCAAATGGGAAAACTCTAGGAAGGTTTTCCCACTGAGGATGTACCCATCATCCTATTGACAGAGTTAATGAGACTGGGATACACGGGTATAAAATTTCTTATGATGGAAAAATGTGTCAGACCCCTAAAGGATTTCAGAATACGTTTTGTCAAACTCAATGGTTGCACTAGATAAAAAAACTTAATGCTCAATTCTAGATGTTCATTTATTTCTAAATGTAGCTTATTTTCTTTTAAGAAGCATGTTCATATGGTCTTATGTATCCACATCATCAGCAATATCACCCCAAAGGAACATTATCATTTCAAGTGGAATTTCTCACATTCAAGTTGTAATGATAAGTATTATGTCAGTTATACCAAAAATGAATTAAGTAAATGCCTTAGGGTCACAGGTATATAGAACTAGAACGCAAGCGTGCTACTCTGGATTGTACACTAGACACTTTGTGGATGAGTGGGACTTCATGCTTTAATTTGAATGTTAAACATTTTTGTATATAAAATAATTATGAAATCATAATCTATAAAATGAATCTAACAATGAAAATAAAACCTGAAAATTAATATTTGTCTGCTCTTATATGCTAAATAGTAACAGATGCTTATTTGCAAAGTGACAAAAATAAGCAATACATAATCTAACATGAAATAAAGCAAAATCACATAAAAGAACACAATTTTGGAAAGAATATTATTATGCACTTTAAAAACTTAGCAAATACACTACCAATAACAACTTCTGAATACATTCCAAATATAAATAAATTGTTACAAAATCTAACCATGCTTCAGTACTTAAAATGAATTAAGACAAATGTTATTTATTCCAGGAGTACAGAGCAAGCTATCATTAGAAAAACTTAGCAGCATCACTTATTATTTTACTTACCATCACACAGATTTGTTTTTCACTAGTCAATAAGAAAAAAGCTATGAAAAATAGACAAATATCATATTAATTTAATAAGAATTGGAAGATTTATGCATGATGAAAAACTTACAACTTTTTATTTGTAAAAGATTAAAGCCCTTAGTAGTGTAAGTAATAATTGGAAAATCAAGCTAAACTCAGGATCAAAATAATTGCAAGTTGTTACAGTCTGTCACAATGTTAATGACTGCATTTTAGAATGTGGCCTTTCTGAGCATTTGATTGAGCCTCCACAGCTTTTCTGATTAAGTATAAACTCCAAAGTTTAATCTATCTCCAAATTGTAGAATGTGAGTGTAGCTGATTTCATGTTGTTGCAAGAAATTTTCTTCAGTAAAATCACATTTTCCCAATAACCAGTTTTGCTCCTAATCATTAGTAATGAGAGAATAATTATGAGTATATATTAGAAGTTTTGAAGTTTTGTACCTGATTTTAGTAAAAAGGAGGCAAAATTGTAAGTGATAAATTATAATAGAATAAAAGTGATAAGTCTTTTGCTTGGGTGCGTCACAGGCAGGGGTATCTTCAGTACTATTTTCAGAAATTGAAAATGAGTTCTGCACTCATCACATGCACTGTAGAGGACCAGAATAACACCCCTGCTGAGTTCTAACCTAATGGCAGGTTTTGCATGTTCTAGTATTCAGAGCTCTGCTTCTCTCTGCACTGATTCAGTACCGCCCACAAGCCAGACTTTTTTCTCTACTGTTTTTGAGCAAGTGTAATATTCCCTCAGGCAGGCTCCTGACAACCTGTGCTGCCTGCCTGGTCTGCCCAGGTTATTTCCCAAGACACCAATTATTTGTTGTGTTAGTGTTCTGTTTACATAGCTGCATATGTTTTTGGTCAATGCCATTTTTCTCATAAGCCCTGTGATTGTGAAGTGGTGATTTTCTGGAATGCAAGGTTTTCAGGAACATGAACATTGTATTCAAGAAAGTACTCCTGTGCTAAAGATAGCAACGGAACACTGTGTTCCCGAAAGATGTTTTCTAAGATAGGAGAAATGTTCCTGGATTTTAAAGAAATTAATGTTAATAAAAAAACGTATAGAATATGTGTGATAGTGGAAAGGAAGACAGACTAAATGAGGAATATTTGGAATAACAGCACAGCAAAATTCCATCAACTCTTATGCATGGTTAGATACACTATAATACTGTCAGTAGAAGATATGTGAAATACTGAAAGTGAATTACATTACTAGCAATATTAGACACATTCATTAGAATGTTTTTTCTAAATAACTGATTCTGATATTCTAGGTATATATGTGGCTCTGAGTATCCCTTAACAAGAATCTAAGATTTGTTAATATTTTCTCAGTGAATATAAAGAGGGACATACACAGGACACTGTGTATGACTCAAACAATCTTGGAAAATATCAGAGTATGTATTAAAAACAAAAACGGTAACCAACTCAGTTTTTCACCTAGCAATCAAAAACATATTATCAATTCCGATGGATGATAGTAGCTTCATGTTTGGTAAAAGAGAAAAAAAAAAACACAACCCATGCTCAAAAATATTCCTTTGATACAGAAAATTAATTACCTTATTGAAAATCACCTAGAACCATGTTCAAATACAAATTCTAGAGAGATGCCAGAAGCTACTAGGCCACAGGTTCAAACTGCAAGTCAGTTGGTTAACAAACCACAAATCATGACTGGCAAATACAGAATGGTATTTTACTTGAAAGTTCTAGGATTATTACTCTATCCTTGGAAGCTGAAAATCATATGATGATAAGAAGAAAATGAGTAAAATAGTAAAATTAATTTATGTAGGTCAGAGTATAAATAACAGCTTTGTCATCTAACAAATATTGTTTTGAATGAAGTTCAAAGCATGAAGTATTTTACAAAGTGATTTGCTTGAATTTGTTTAAGAAAATGTGAAATTATTTTTGAAGAACTGTCCTAGTAAAATTAAGCTTAATTTATAATATTTTTTAATTGTGGGAACGAATGTTTTAGACTTAAAGTATGCATTAAAGTTAAAATATTGGCAATGACATTTCAGCAATAAAGTTTCATTATATATGCAGATTGGTTGTACTGTTTAGTACATTTTTCAAATGTATTTGTTTGTTTAATATTTTTTAAGTTTATAATTGTGTGTTTCTACTATACACATGTCATTAAGTATTACTCAAGAATAAAATTAAAGAGATAAACCAAGAAATTAGTTAAATTTATCCAGTGCTTCCACACCATAGGATGAAATTTCTATATCCCCCAAATTTTAAAGGTCTCAGTAGAATAAGGAAGGAAGAGTGATTTAGACGTTATAGAAAAAAAATCTGAGGATATCAAGAAAAGCTAAATTCAGGGTTGAGAGCTACTATTTGAATTATTTACAATAATAAAAGTGTTTCATGCCTAAAATGAAAAATCTCAACAAATTAATCAAGAAAATGGTAGGGAAGTAGAAACAAAGATAGCAAATAAAGAAATGTCATCAGTTACTTAGTATATTTGAAGACTATTATACATCACTAATTAGTATATTTGAATTAGCATGTTCCTATAATCGTTTATGCTTTGGTTTGTAAAAGGTAATTTATTGAGAACACTGACTAATTGAAGAGCATGTAATGAAACCTTTATTCTTGTGTGCTGCAGCAGGATGTGAAAATTAGTATAATCATTTTAGAAAGCATAATTCTGTTTTGAAAGTTACATACATAACTATTCATCCAGGAATACCACTCTTCAGAACATCTAAAATCAAGTACCTGATTTAGAGTGACTAATAAATATAACAGGAAAAATATTTTGAAACTGAAGTTGATTTTTCTCCAAATCTACTATCTTTGCGGCATTAAATTTCTTTTATTTAAAATTTTCCAGTACTGTGTAGCTTTACATACTCATTTCCTAATGTTTGAAAAGTTAACATTCAGAAAAAAGTAATTAGTATACATTTACAGCAAGAATCAAAATGCAGTAAATGATGAGACAGTATAAGATAATATACATTTTATATTCAAAAGGAAAATAAATGCAATTTAATGACCCATTGGTTTAGAAAGGCTGTGCTATTAGTAATTCAAAGGATCAGAAACAAACTAAGTGTCCAAGCAACAAATTTAGAAACAAGCATTCATGGTGGCAATGGAAATAAAGCTGCTTGAATAAAGAAAGCACAAAATGCACAATGAACAGCTCATTTACAGTAATAAAAAGCTCTCGTCTAAGTATCAAGAGCACCATGTGAAATATGAAGTACCAATATTTTTTCTTGATTAATTCAGAGTGGAATGAAGTGTGCTCACTGATAGAAAAAATACAGTGCTCAATTTTCAGGGGCAAAATGACCTTCACTAAATGGTCTTGCCCCAAAGTGCGAGATAAAAGTGAGATCCATGCCAAGTGAAAAGAAAAAAATCCTATTTCAGAGTTAATGATCTTTCAACTTGTGCATATTCGAGTCTCCCTTCAGTTGCTAAATTTTTGTGATGCCTCATTAGATAATATTTATATCACTTACCTTGGCCATAATTTATTTCTTCTAATTTTCACCTAACTCAGGTCCTAACTCAGTTCTAGGAGAAATTCAAAGCAACTCATCCAAAATGAGTCCTCTGATTGACCAACATCTCTTTTCTTAAATAAAACATAACAGATCATCAGATCACTTTCTTATAATTTTTAAGATATTTTTATCAGTCATATGTGTCATGGTCCACAGTTTTTTCTGGTGAACCCTTGTTACTACTGCCATCTGTATGACAGTGCCAAGAAAAGCCATGAGGAGTATATTTAGAACTGAGCAAAATTAAAATATTTACAGAAATTTTATTTTAAAAAGTCTGTTGATCTTTTGTCCTGTAAATTTGCAGGTAAGTTGTTGCTGTCATATATGTTTTTATAAGCAGAGAATGCACCTCAGAGAACGATCATATACAAAACTCAAAGATAAAATCTTTACTGAAATTAGAAGTAAACTTTCAAATTTATTTTAGCATTTTTCAAAAATGGAGTTGTTCTTGGTCTCAAGATACATGTTGAAATTAAAAGCATAAACAGAAAAAGGAATCCAAAGTTTAGATACATCAATATAAAGATTAATATATATATATGTATATATGACTGTGAGCTTTACAGTGCAGTGTGTATTTTACCTTTTTTTTATTCATCATTGATCAATTTATTATTTTCCTATATCCTGGTATGAACAATAAAGCATAATGTGGCCATATTATAATTTGTTGAAGATGGGCTGTTTAAACAAATTTCTTTGACAAATTTTGAGTAATGACTATGTACAAGGCATTGTGGTAGCTACCAGAATTCTGAATGAAAAGAAAATAATAGTGCAATTTGTGTGAATTGATGCCTATTTGCTATATATTCACAGCAGAAACCAATTCAAAGAAATAGTATTATTATTTACTGTTTACTCTCTACCTATTTTAATAACGGATGCCATCTTTCTTTATATCAAGTAGATAGAGATTCTAAGAAACTGATGGATGACAGAGCAAAGAGGACTTGTCAGATATTCAGCTAAATCAATATTTTTCAGAGAGAAAGATATGGGCAAAAATGCTATGGTGCTAAGTGGTGGCTGGTGTAAAGTAGCAGAAAGATCAAGGACTGGCATATTTAGAAATGTGGCATATGCTGGGGTTTAGTATGATTCATGTCCCTTGATGGCTTGCAAATTCAAAAAGAGCATTCTGGCTGAATAGATTATGGTAGAGTGGTAACAACAGCCTGAGGAATCTAGCCAAATAGTACTGAACATGAGCTACAAAGTGCTTTTGGCGTTTGTTGTTATTTAGACAATATTGCCATTATAGGGGGGATTTATGAGAAGCATTCATAGAATCTAAGCATCATTTCCCTAAGGTAGGTATAACATGATTTCTGTGTAAAGAAAGCAAAATGTGATTTTTTTTTTTGTAAGAAAAAGAGGAAAACAGGTACTGGGCTAATGTGATACGTGCAAGTGGTTTCTTGGGTAAAAGGATAAAATAGCATCTGTGAAATATGTTCATTCCCTATACAAGCTAGAATTACTTGAATTCATTGTGGGATTTATGAGCTGGGGTTTTCCCTGAACTTCAAAACTCTGAATCAGAAAAGGGCAATGGTCCCTAACCTGTATGTGAATATTTAAAATGCCACATTTTATAATTTCAAGTAGTTTTCATGCTTTACAAGTCTTAAGCAATACACATCCACTACTTCCCTTTCCTCAGTAACCCCTAACCAAGGTTATTTCATACTGTCTAATTCATCTCCAAAATGAATGTAGGATAATATGGTTTTCTCTGCTCATGGTTCAAAACAAAGCAGATAAAAGATCAATTGGAGATGGAGTATAAATGACCACTTAGAGAGGTCTACAGCAAGCTCAGTCCTTCCCCTCATCTCAGTTAAACCCAAAGCCATACAGTGCAGCTGTTTCAGGTGATCTGTTCTCAGAAAGCTGACAGTCCTTTTGCAACCTTAAATATTAAATCATTGGTGAGGAAAGCCACAAAATTTAGTAGTGGCTTGTCATGCATTTAGTTAATATGCGTATTTATAAGACATGCATGTATGTGCAATTATTTCCTTTTTTCATTGATTAAAACTTAATGTCATTTTTCTATGGTACAGGTTAATAGAACATTTATGGGCTACACTAATAAAGATTCAAAGAAGCATTAAGACTATAGACAATTAATGATTCATAGGAAAGCATAAAAATATAACCACTATAGAGTTGGAAAAACAAAGCAAGTTTTTGGCAGCACAATTAATATGTAAAATGATCTGTAATTTACCTGAAAGTTAATGTTTTCATTAGTTCTCTTGGTAAAAGAATATGAGGGAAAACTGGATGATATTTTAAGTATGCATTTATTACCTGTAAGTTTATTTCCCTCATAGGGAAAGAGAAATGCACATTAATATGTTTGAAAATAATACCCATTTGTGAATGTAACATGTAGAATAATATAATCAATCTCTGACATGCACTATACAAAAACTGCAGCAGAACAAAGCAGCAGAAAAAAATTTAATCTTATATTTATTTTCATATGCAATATTTTAAAATCCATTGCTGATCATATATACATATATTCATAATCATATATATATTCATGATAGCAAACAAGTTAAATGAGAATGCTAAGAATGACTACATAATGAGGTATTTTCACTTTTATTTGTATCTATAACACTATCACATTAAATTCTGAATGCATTCAAAGTTATATCATACCTAAAACAGTAAGTCTTCCAATTTCAAAATTGTTCTATTTCTTCAAATGTTATATGTACCTATGTAACATCCTTTTCCAAATAACGTGAACACTTTTACTTGAATTTAGTTAATCTTTGAAAAAAATCATCCTACTCTGCACCATCATTACTATGAAAATCAAATCTAAGAAACAATAATACTTGAGAAAAATTTTAAAAGGATAATCCACATCAAATGGTGACAAGAGATAAATTAATATTGATTAAAGTGAACACAAAAATATTCACTTTTTTAAAATAAATTTTTGTATATATCATGCGACACAAAAACAAATTTTATTACTTTCTTTAAGGATGGAGTTCAGTAACAATAGCTCTTTCTCCATGTAGTCTTTCATCTTTTCAATAAATCCATTTCCTGCTGTATCTCCATCAGGAACAAAGTTTTTCCAAAGACTGTCATGAGCAGCATATCATTTATACCATATATATAAATGCATAAGATACCTACTTACTTTATCTTTGTGTTACTTATTAATGATTTTTATAACACAGTTGTGGTTTACATAAAAAGTACATTCAATCCAACTATAAAATACATCATCTTTTTACATATATTCACTTCCTGATTTTTATACTGAAAACAGATGTGCTGAACTGATAATTTGTAACTCTATTATCCAGAGTCATTCTTAGCTAACTACTCATCTCAACAACAATTACAAAGAAGGCATAATATTTTATATTTTGTACATAACCTTAAATATACTTTTATAAAATCATCCACGTTAGCATGCAAAAAATGATGGCTTAAACACTGATGCATTCAAATATCAAAATCTTAAAAGATGACAGATAATATAAGTTTGACACACACATTAAAGCTATACTTTTAAAGTGAAAATAAGTTTCTTAAAACTGGCAAGTAGAAAAGTAAAGGACGCTGCTCACATTATCATCCTAGCTGATTATTTCTATGATTTCTCAAAGAACACTCAGCATGGAAACTGTTATATGGTGGTAGTTGCTAAGTGGTCTAAGAAAAATTTACCCAGACTGAGTGGAGACAAAGCTGAAGCCATCCAAACTGTCAAATAAAAGCCTGAGATTCTCAGGATGCCCCTCTAAAGTCATCCAAACCTGTCTCTGTGAACAGTGCTCAAGATTTCAGCTCTGGTGTGATGCTGTTGCAGTTTCTGTCTTGTCCAACACCATAAAGAAAAAAGACATGGTGACAGTTTCAAGGAACAAGTGTGCTGTCAATTTCCACACTAATTTGGATATATATACCTAATAGGAATTTACTTCGGAAAAATGTCAGAAATCAGTACTAAAATAAAATGAGAGTTAATGACCTCTGTACAGTCTCAGAAATAGCTTATATCAAAGTACAAGCCAAATGTTTTCACAAATCGCCTATTTATTTCATATTGGGCAATAAGAGTAAACAAAACAGCGCACAGAACTTAGTCTGTAACCTTAGTGGAGTTCTAGCATCCTGAGGTTTTACATGGTTCTTTCTAAAGTTTTCACACCACATATTGAAAACTGAAAAACATGTGAGTCATTTTTTGGCAATGATGTTTATTAGAAATAATTTGGTAAAAATAGCAGAAATGATGCTACATATTTTTTCTGTCATAAGGAAGGCATGTTGATTTTTGGATAAATAAAAGTGCATGATCTTTTAATGCAGAACAATTTTTATAGTATTTTCAAGTTACGGATTGATGCCTTCAAATATGTCGGACTAGGAAGGAAATCTGAGGCACTGAAAATCTCCGTGTGTCTTCATGAATGTGTGCGTGTGAAAGGCGGACTCCTCTTCACCTGTCTTAATAAAGTATCTGCCTTCACTAGATATGCAAAGGACCTTGCACAAGGAAGGAAAGTCTCTTATTTAACGATAGCTCATTTGATCAAATGCCACTCAAGTGACACTTACGAGTTTATTGTAGAAAATCGGTTCATTAGTCTTGATTTATACTTCTTTATTTATTTATTTAAAATGTTCAAAGATAAGTCTAAATTACCTTCTGTCTAAACACTTCATAAGTAATGTCTGCTTCATTGTAAACTGTTTGTTTTATTGAAAAATATTATATTATTGTCCTAAATAAGAATTTATAACTTTAAATGTATTTTGATAAGTTGATTTTTCAATTATGTATGTAAGAATAAATACAATAAATCATCCAGATTTACTGTTTTCTCCTTTTCAATCGCTAGTCATTTGTGATTTTATCTTTTCTGAAAGAAAATCTTATTTGAACTGCTACTTTTCATTCGATGGCCAAGTGGCAAATGTAGATGTTCATGAAAACCCTGACCACCAATTCCAACTCCAGGAGGTCAATTAGAGTAACTCTGTGAAAAAAAGACAAAGGCAAAATCCAAGAAAAGGAGAACAAGCCACCCGACCAAGAGGGTGTGATAGCTGTGGGCAGGCAACTGGAGGAAAACCCATTCTCTCAAGCCACAATATCCAAAGAATCCAGCTCATGACGAGTGTTTTGCTCGTGAGGCAGCATTAAGGAAACTGAATTCCACCAACTCGCTCACAAATGCAACTATAAGATGATCAACTACAAATGGCATGTACACATGTGCTCTGTGCTTTCAAGTACAACAAAAAGTACCACCGCACCAGTGATTTCTATTCTAGGAAGTAGATCAAAAGTCCCTTCCGCCACCTCCCCCCATCCCTCAGCTTGATTTCCTACCCAAGCCCCAAATCTGGGCCTCAGAAAACTTTCCCCTTCATTGAATAAAGTATCGAAAAATAAAAATGAATCTTATTTTATGGGCTTATTATGACTTTTCAGATACATTCATAATCTTATGTTCATGAATTCGGGGATCTGAAACAAATAGAAATATGTAACATGCATTTTCCTTTTTTATTTACGTACACTGCATATCAATGAAGGCATAGGAAATGTAGGGAAACAAGTTATTTTGTGCCATCTTAACATAGAAATGAGACATGATCAATTTTTCAGAGTAACTGTGAATTTATGGAGATTTCCATCTAGGGTTATGTATGTGCCCACCTACTGTCATCATCATCATCATCAACTTTTAAAATGGAAATTACTCCAAGCATATATTAATATTTAATTTCTTAGAGGGTTTCTGCTTCCAGATTGAATGTCACTTCCAAATACTTAGTTTGGTTTCTGCTCCTCTTCCTTCCCCACACATAACAACTATGATTTCTCTTTATTCTATATAGCGTATGTGTGAAAATTTGGTTAATCATATTCTTGTGATATTCCTCACTGAGTCAGATAATAAATTACCTATGGAGAGCAAAATTTTATCTTTGTTGCTATAGTGCCAATCTGGCTATTATCACTGGGTTAGCAATTGACAATAAAATTATATATATATATATATATATATATATATATATATATATATAGAGAGAGAGAGAGAGAGAGAGAGAGAGAAAGAGAGAGAGAGAGAGAGAGAGACACACACACACACATATATATAGAGAGAGACACATATAAGAACTCCCCACTCCAAGCACCTGTGAAATCTAGCACGTCAAATACACAGATATTGTTTGGCACTAAAATTATGCTTAAAGTTGAATACCCTGGCATATAGTGATGTTTATTTACAAAAAGTAAAATAAAAATAAATTTTGCATTTATATGTAAAATGACTATGTATCACATCTACTGGCATTTGTTTCACTCAAATCTTCACTAAATGATAAAGAAGTAAAGAGCAATATTAACTGATGAGTTGATAAGCTTCAGCGTGTCTGATTGTTAGTAGTGCGAGGATATATATACATATATAGAGCTCCCCATGTATCACAAGTTCCTGAAAAATTGTAATAATTAGGCAGTATGCTATTAGAATAAAAGGTTATTGTAAGTAGTCACACACACATATTAAAAATGTAATGGACTATAAACTAATGTTTCTATTGAATAACAACAGTAAATAATTCTGAAAAATTTAGTAATCAGGATAAAAAACTTTTGGTATCTAGTCCCATTGTATGTAGCAATGTAGCAGAAATTGTGTCTTCCAAATTGCAAGGAAATTTGAAATGTATAAAAAACATAGTAACTTTGATTAAGAAAGAGATTTTAAAGACCAAAAAAATATAATATTGGAAATTTTTAATTAATTAGCCTTTGATGCTTGAATAGTGAAGTATAATATGAAAATATAGAATCAGAAATCATAGATCAAGAAACACCACTATCAAATTATTTGTAATATGAAAGGAAATCCAGTATGTCATGGTTAAATTTCTTTTGCTATAACTCGATACCATAACCTGGTAATTGAAAAGAATAAACTGTGCATCACATTTCCCTTACCCATCACCTACTGCATATGCATCATGGATAAGCTACAAAATCAATTTAGATGTCTTTCACTGGATGAATGGATTAAGAAAGGTGGTGTACATGAACGCAGTGAAATGTCACTCATCTATAAAAATGAAATCATGCAGCAATATAGATTGAACTTGAGTTCATACTAAGTGAGACGGGGCAGTCAAAATAAGATACAAACCACATATTCATATACATATGTGGAAACTAATGAGTCTGTCTCATGAAAGCACTTAATAGAGTAGTTGTCATAGAGTCTGGAAAAGGTACGAGAGAGGGGATGAAATGAAGTTTGGAAAAGGGCACCAAAGCACATAGCAAAATTGCTTTGGTTCTTTTTTTAGTATTGTAAGGGTATCTACTATTTAAAATAATGATAATAAAAATAAAAATAATCAATGTTTGAAGAGACAGAAATAAGTACCTCTGATTTGACTATTTCCAATTATATACACACATTGAATTGATACAAAGTGTCACATAAAGATTTGAATGAAGTAAGAGAGAGAGGACAAAAAGAAAAAAAAGAAGGAAAGAGAAAGAAGAAAGGGAGGGAGGAAGCCACATGTTTTATAATAACATGGGACAAAAACAGAAAGTTTAGCAGATAAAGAGAGCCAAGACTAAACACAAAGGGCATGATTAGTTCATAACAACCTATTGTTTTATATTGATTTTTTCACATAGTTTCTCTTTTTTAAATTAAATTTATTGGTACACAAGAGGCACAGTACATCATGATCGTACTCATCATAGGGAGTCTGTACCGTTTATGATATACCTTCATTCCTCTTTTTCTCCAAATTCCATCTGCTCCCCTCCCTTCAATCCCTCTTCTCCTTATTTACAAAAGCTTTGCTTCCATTTTATCCATCTTTTCTCATTTTGTTATTTTACATACTCCTCAGTGAAATAAATCTGACACACGTGTGGAGATCACATTGTCTCTCTGGTGTGAGAAACTGAAAGTGTAAATAAGGACCAAAATGTAAAATAGATACTTGAAAATAGGAGGAAATTTTTCAAAAGGAAAGGGAATTATGGAGGGGGGAAAGGAAAGGAAGGAAGAGAAAAAATAACAATCTAATTTCAAAGCAACCGACTTAGTCTTGAGAGAAAAGAACTCAGTCTCCTAAGAACTAACTTAAAATTTGAAGAGAAAGTTTTTATGAGGTCAGAATCATCATGACTTAAAATATCTCTAAATTTTTCCGTCATCTGTCAACAATGTTATATTCTGACACCAAATTTCAATTTGAGTTTTGATGGGAAAAAAAGATTTAAAAAGTACAATGAACAAAGTAAAAGTACATAAATGATTCAATTAAATTTTAGGAAATTTAGCCAAAATTTTGATCAAATATTTCATTTATTTTAGACCTTGTATCTACCAACATCTATGAGAAGAGGAACAAAATATAACACAGATATTAAATTGTGACAAAAATGCCTGGGTAAAATGAAAATATACAGCAAATATATGCTAATTTAATAGATAAGAATATTACAGCGTGTTTTTCCAATGGCAATTTATCAAAATAAGAAAATGGAGAAATAAAAGAAGCAGTTAAAAACACCAGTATGGTTAGACTTCAAGCAAAATTTGAAGAACAATAGAATATGCACAGATTACATTATTAGAAAGCTGGAAAATTGGCAGAACATGATTTTATGCACTTGAAGTTATTTTTTAATATAAATATATGTAAGTCAAAATAAGATTTGGTTTATTTATTTATTTATAGGACTGAGAATTGAACCCAAGACCATGTACACGCTAGGCAAGCGCTCTGCCACTGACGTATAGCTCCATCCTGGAAAATGATTTTTTGGACTGTTTAGAAGAGGAATTCTAAAAGGTACTAAGCCAAAACCATGCTGCATATGGTAAAATGTGTAGTGTTTTCACTTGAAATAATTTTATTATATATTAGAAATATATAATAGTTTGCAAACTTTTTAATGAATCTTGTAGCTATTTTGGAAAAGGCCTTAGATTTATATTCACTTTTTTAAAAAGTGAATTTTTCTTCAGTATAATGATACTAAAATTTCAAAACCTTTATTTACGTTGGATCCTAAATACGAGAATAAAGTTAAAAGTCAACAACAAATTAAAATACAATCTAAATTATGATACTGGAGTTATTTGTTTATCTACATATATTTAAAACAATCACAAACCAGGAAATACTAATATGCATACGATAGTAATTATTAATATAGCATACATAGCAAGGTAATATATGATACAACTTTAATACAACATAAGATTTTTGAAATTATGTATCTATTTATGGAATATTTCCACCAGAAAATCTTGCCATTGTTTAAAATCAGCCAGCCTTCCTCTCTCTCTCCCTCTCTCTCTCTCTCTATCACACACACACACACACACACACACACACACACACACATACACACATGCACACAGATACCTTTAAATTTTAAACTGACATCTGACTCAAAATTAGTGGCAAATAATTGAATGATTTGTCTAGGTGTGTAGAAATTTTACACAATTTCCTAATTAGCATAAATTGAATATTTTGTGTTTCTTATTTTATTTTCTATTGAGAAAAATGATAACATTTTGTGTTTCTTATCTTATTTTCTATTGAGAAAAATTATACAGTCTAATTACACAGCCTAGTTACACAACCTTTGTATTTCTAAAGATAATAAAAGATAATAATAATAAGGTAAATAGTGAGTAAGAATAATTGCAATTACTTAAATCTTTTGATTTTAAAAAGTAAAATTTCAAATTGTCATAAAAGATTGCAAATAGATTTTTTTGGTTATGTTGGCACTTAATATTTAATAGTGCTATAAACACATTTTCATAAGTACATAATATACTTATTTTAGTCCCTTTATTTTAGTTGCAATCAATTATTTGTTCACTGTAATATGCTATTAAAACATATGTAAATATACTTTAGGTAATACATTATTCCAACCTTTTAATATTTTATTCTTGAGTATCAATTTAATATCATAATATATCAAACATAGCTATATTTTTTGCCTCCTTTATCATTATATGTACAATAATAAAACAACATAAGAGCAGCAAATAATTCAGTTTTAAAACATCTATTCAAAAAATTGCTACATTTTAAACTCCAAAATAAAATCTCGCAACTGATATTGTACAACCTATGCTATATTAAAACAGTAGATAATTATTCTAAAAATTAATGTGCATTTTTGTTCACTGCTTGCAAAAATAAAACTTCTTCTAAATTATATTTTAAGCACAACATTTCTGTAAGCACTATATCAAAAATTATAAAATTGGTAATACATTATATTTTAATTTGGGGCACATAATTCTTTCTTAAGTTGTGATCAAGAAGCAGAACAGCATGGTATATAACTCTCCTTATTCACCTAATTCTACAGAGAATTTAGATTACAAGTATATGATAAGGAGAATTTAAAATTGCCTTTCTTCATGTGTTGTAGTTGTGTTATTAAGGATTCTATAAGAAAAATACAATAGAAAATATCTACATATATGTAAAGTTTGATTATATATAGACATGTATGATACAATGTACACATATCAGTCTGTATTGTATGTAATTCTGTGTATAGGAATATAGAGATAGATACATGTATTTATCTGTCATGTATATTAGAGAAATACATTAACAAGATTATAATTGTACTTATTACTTGAGTGTCCAATATACAGTAGAATTAAAATGCACTCATTCCTGAAGGGAAGCAATGTTCTTGACTGATGTTTACTTTTTTCCTCATATCATATGAGTTAAAGAGAATAACTTAATATTAACAATACATAAATGGTGACATAAAGTTGATGCATCTTATGTCACATTATAAGAGAACAACTTAGGCAAGGAAACAAAGATGTATCTTATACACAAATACACAAACACATCCTTAACAAGGAAGAAAGTTCACTCATGGTAATTAAAGTTCCTAATTTCTGTAACTAACCACACGGTTATCATACCAGGTTTGTCAACACCTCCCTTGCTAGGAAGTAATAACAGATACCCACGGTTTAAAGGAGAACATGTTCAGTTCTGTTCACAGTTTCAGGTAATTCAACTGATGGCTGACTGGCAGCATGGAGAAATATCATGGGAGAAAGTGTATTGGAACCAAGTGGCTTAGTTCATGGCAAGTTGGAAGCAAAGCAGAGGAGCAGCACTAGAGAGAACAAGGCAAAGGAGAAGATATTTTACCCAAAGTCACGCTTCTATGACATATCCAGAAGTGTACTCTAGGAATACCCTGGCAGCACGCAAATCAATCAGGTAGACACTATCACCCTTAACTGTCACACTTACCTTCTGCTACCCATTCTGCATTACCTTCAGCAAGCACTTCAACTAGTCGCTATTCTTTTCCTGTCAGAGTGACAAATATTTGCCCATTAGGAGAGGTCTATTCCCTATATTCTCCAAATTGCTTTGTTGAATAATTTCTAAACCTGTTCCTTTCAAATTCTTCACTATCCAATCACACTTCTGACTATTGTCCGTGAATCCACATACAATTCCGTATCTGGCTATTTCTCCTTCTAAACAATGTTCATAACAACATTCCTTTACCTGAAGTTAGGTCCACTTGGATAATTTATCTCCTCATCTGTCCTGAGGTAGCCAAAACAGGGTTTTAACACAAAAACTACCAACTTTTTGGTGAAGTCAGTATATCATGCAGAGCATACTTGAGTCTGACTCCCTTGGTGAACTGATTATTGATAATTCTGTAAGAACCCCACAATGCAGGCTAGGAGGAAGAAGGTAATGACCAGAAGTGGGGGCTATGAGCAATTCAACCATTTCATGTAATTTATAACTGCAAGGCACACTTAGGTCCTATTATAAATCATTTCATGATGGAGATTTGCTATGAGCTAAACTTTGCAACCTAGTGAATCAGATAGCACTTTGTTTACAATGTATAGTTCAAGTGACAGGCTACCTGCTGCCCGTGTTCATCAAATGATCAGTTTCTATGAAGGTATGATTGTAGAGCAAGAGCTATCTCTCAAAGTACGTGATGACAAAAAAGAATTGTAATTCATTGGGCAAATAATCTAAAATAATGATAAATATTTTGCCTCCCAAGCATAGATATATCCCAAGTTTTCAACTTAGATGTAGGAGGTACCAGGTGCACAACTTAAAAGGGATATCTCAATATGCCCCAAATACATGAACCTCTAAATTTTAGTAGTCTTCTATTGAAGACTACTGAGTAGAAGACTACCCTCTGACATACACACATCTTATCAAAAAGTCTAATGTAGCTGCTAATTCTTTCTTCAACATTCAATCATAAAATTGTTGTCAATATAGTGGATCTGATAGCCTGTGGAAGATAAATGCTATCAAGATATCTAAAACTAAATCATTGCACAGGGCAGACAAATTGATACATCTCTGAAGAACAGGGAAAATGTATTGCGGGCCTTGTCAGTTAAAACCAAATTGCTTCTGGTGCGTTTTACACACAAGTATGGAGCAAAACGAATTTGTTAGTTCAACAACTGCTTACCAGGTACCAAGTAAGGAAAATGCATCTGTCGCTGAAGCTACAATTCAAGTCATTAGTCTGCTAGCCTTATAATGTATTGACCTTTCCAAAGACATAACTGTCTTCCCCATAGACCAAATAGGAAAAGTTATCCGCAGTGTTGTTGAAATCACCACTCCGGTATCTTTTAAGATCTTCATTGGGGGAACCAATCTCTCCTGTCTTCTATACAAGTGGTATTGCTTTTGTTTTACTATTTTCTTAAGTAGAGACAGTTCTACTAGAAACCACTTACCATAATAGCCTTTATTATGCAAGTGAAGGGAAAAACTGTGGGCATTCTGAGAGTTGCTAAATATGTCTATTCTAATTCTGCTTTTTGAACCTGAGAGAGTAACCCCAAGATGACCCTGGAATCAGAATGGACCCATATGGAAAAGTACTTATTGTTGAATCCCTCATTTCCAAAAGCCCTATCTTGATTAGAGGATCATAGTGATATTTTGGGTCTTTTGAAATTGACATCAATCCATAAGTAATATTCACTAGTGACCAAAAGTTTTTAATATGTCCTGTTCAAGGGCTGGGGATACAGCTCAGTGGAACAGCACTTGCCTGGGAAGTTCAAGGTCCATATGTATGTATATATATATATATAGAAATGAAACATAAAGGGCACCTATTATACATATATCTTTTTCATCACTGTGCAGTTATTCTAGTAAAAGGCCATGAGTTTCTTTGTAAAAGGTTAGAAGAAAGATTAACAGTATATGTTTTTGGTAGTGTACCAAGACATTTCCTTGAAGTGACTAATTTTCCTCCTCATTCAAGAATTTCTTCATCAACAGATAGCCTCAAGTATGGGAATTGATTGTAGGGCTATATTTCTCTCATTGAATGATTTAAGAATTTTGTTCATAAGCCTGTCAGTTTTCTACTTATATAAAAAGAAGTAAAATTTTAATAGGTGCCCTTTATGTTTCATTTCTAGGAACAACATGACAAATCACAGTTCTGTTTGATTCAAATGATTTTGATTGCTACTTTGATTCTGACTCTCAAGGGAGTTGGGATCTGGAAGAGGCTCTTATGTTCATGTGCATAAGTAACAAAGATTACATGTGACATGAAATGGTCATGAAGAGTAGCAATATTTATTAAGGTGTCAGTACTCTAAGAGTGTGCGTACCTGCTCCTGTGCAAGCAAACAGGCACCAGTGCTGAAGGCATAAAGTGTAGTGGCTTAAAATCTTGTTTCAGCTCTTCAGTGCCTCCCACTGGGGCCATCCAGACCCTGATCACATGACTGACAGGTTATTGTAGCATGTCAGCTGTGTCTATTACACATATCCTTTTCCATCATTCACTCTGTTTTAACTGATTATATAAGATACAGTTCATTGAGTTCCAGGTGAAGAAACATTACTGTAGGTCATGCAGGCAGTTCTGATGTGCATGCTTCCTGATTTGGAATTTTCCAGGTCATGCTTGGAAACCTTGCTTTTCTTATCTCTGCTTCCATGTAGTAAATCTTAGGAGAAGGGTCAGGAATTTTCTATGGAGAATTGCCCAGGTTAAGATGAGTGGAGCAGAATGGTCCTGAAGCCCCTAATTGTACCATCTATATTATCTTCAGTCAATTAATTCTGCTATTTTAGTCTACTCTCTGCTACTGTAACAAAAAACAAAAAACTGGGACTACATACTGTACTTTATAAAAATAGAAATGTATTTGAAATCATGGCACCAGTATGGTTTCAGAGTCTGTTGAGGTCTACCTGAGTTCTCATCTAGGCTGAAAGACATCATTTGGTGATGGAGGACAAGTGTACTAGCTGGGGTCTCTTTCTCCTCTGCATATGAAGCAAGTAGTGTTATCAAGAGAGCCCCATCCTGGTAAGTTTAGCTAATGTTGGGAGTCATTGAAGCTGGAAATTGAACACATATGCAGGGCTGCAGCTTGGCTGGGTCATGGCCAACCTGAGAACAAAGAGGCACCTCAAAGGGCAAGATTAGGCCACAGCTGAGGACACCTGGCTCCAACCCCAATTAGCAGGAATGAGACTGCAGACACAGGCATCTCACTCCTACCATTTCCTACCACAAATGTTATCAAGGAGATAAAACAGTTCTTTTAAATTACCATAGAATACCACTTGGAGAAGTCCTTGAAATGACTATCCAGGTCCGGCTCAGATCCTGCCCTTTTCTCAGTATCCTGTCTCCCTTTTTTTTGAAGACCTAATAAATATGGGCCATTCAGAGAAGCTCTTTGTCTCAGCCCCCCAGAGTCTGGAACTCTGCTAGAGGGGTTTGATTCTCCTGGAGCCCTAAAATCATGCCTCTTGTCTCATTTATTTAAGGCTTCGCTGTACACTTGTTTGGGAGACTGGGGATCTTGGCCAGGTCCCTGATAATCTAATCCTAATCCCTTCCTAAAACAGCATCTTTAAATATCATTGCCATATAAATTGCAGAAGTAAATTTCCAACATATAAACTTTTGAAAGCAGATTCAAACTGTACCATGCTGGAGCTAAATACCCGACACCAGCAAATTAAAGGACAATAAGTTTATTTTAGCTCATGGTTTTCAGAGAATTCGCTCCATATTCACCTTCTTCTGAATGCATTCTGTGTTGACATGAAAAAAAAAAAACAAGCCTGAGTTGTTCATACTTCTTATACTTTCGCTTTTTGTTCTAAAATAATACCAGTTTTTGCACATATGTAATAGATTACATTACATAAAATTGGTTTTAATCACCTAGAATAGAGAACTCATAAATTTTTGGATAATTTTAGTCCATATAAAGCATAAGAAGTTTATGATCAACCTCAGCTTCAACCTTTTTAAGCCATGTACATCAATTCAGATTATTGCTAATTTTTAGTATGCTATTTTTGTTATTGTTTTCTCCAGTGACATTGATAATTAGAGGTCAACTTATTTCTTCAAACCTAGCATGCTCTGGATAAATTTCAAATTATCTGCATTTTACCCACACTTCTCCCAAAAAAGTAGTCTAAATATGACAGTAGAAATGAGAGGCATAATGGCACAAATGACATTGCTGGAATATATTTTTCTAAGTTTCAGTAAAGTGAAGGATGTCTCTTGACAAAAATATTTTCAGTCATCCCTGTATTTAAACAATCTACCAGCCAATCAGTCAGTGGTTGACACTGTGTCAAAGAAACATAGTAAAGGAAACTGTGATATGTAATCTTAAATCCACTTGAAATATATTTATAAATCTAAATTGTATTAAAATTAAGTCTTAAAAATGCACAGAATAACAAGTGTGCTTTACCTTTAAAAGCTAAGAAAGTAATAGTATATGTTAATGTGATGAGTTTTAAAATAAGATACCATTTAGTAATTTAAAATAGAATAGGTAAAATCCAAAAATCTTGTCTCTTTAGAAACCTTTAAGATTGAAACAACAGATTTAAAAAATGAATATCACTTTCCTTGTATATGTATTTAAATACACATTATTATGGATTTTGCATGTTATATATGTTTTCAGATAGGTATTATGTATGTGGCATATATAATAAGTAATATAAAAATAATGAAACTTCAAATGAGAAGGATATTGACATTTGATATATCTTCAAAAATGGTTGTCATTTTCTAATTATATATGAGCAGGAATAAACCCATTATCAATGTATACCAATTTCATGCATGTATAATACAACTTATACATATAATTTATGTCGGGAAAGATAATCCATTGTATAATTTCAGGGTTACGATAAATCTAAATTTTAGTCCTGTGGTTTTCAGATAAAACTAAATACCAGTTACTT
Source organism: Dasyprocta punctata (assembly GCA_004363535.1). Classification (NCBI taxonomy): domain Eukaryota; kingdom Metazoa; phylum Chordata; class Mammalia; order Rodentia; family Dasyproctidae; genus Dasyprocta; species Dasyprocta punctata. Next base: position 61,923 of record RJWM01008636.1, read on the forward strand.
TAAAATGTAATGAAAGAAACAGAAAAGAATTCTATATGTTTGTAATGATGAATATGATCTACAGATACATTTATTTAATGATATTTGATAGTTTCTAAGATGGCCTGCATCATCACTAAAATAGTCTGATATTAATGTACCTTATAATAGTAATCAAAATGTGTGTTGTTCTTGATTACCTTATCCAGAGATTGTGTACCATAGAATAAATTCCTAAATACAGTCATATGTTTACAGTAGTCTTAAAGACAAAGTCTAATTTTTTCCAATAATAGAGATCAAGGGTTTTAAATTTATTTATATTTAATTTTAGTTGATAAATGAAAACATAAAAGCTGTACATATTGATGTGGCACCATGTAATGTCTGAACACATCACAGTTTATAATGATTAAATCAGGATAAATATCTGTCTCCTCAACAATTTATCATGTCTTTATGGGAACATCATTCAGAATCATTTTTTTCTGGCTTTGTAAATGAACAGCACATTACAGTGATTTATATTCATGCTGTTGTGCATAGGATACCAGAATGTTTTCCTTGTATCTAAGGGTAACTTAGTTCACAATCATTAAGCATTCACCATCTGTCCTCCCTCACCCTCAAATAACCACTACTCTTCTCTCAATTTACAAGAGAACATTTTTTTAGATTCCACATATGCATGAGATCTTGTGCTAATTTTCTTTGTTTCTGCCTCATTTCTCTTACCAAAATGCTATTTAGTTCCACCTCTGTTGTTGCAAATGGCATGATTTTGTTGCTTATTTTGCTGAATACTTTTCCATTGTCCGTAATAATCTTTATCCACTCATCAGACAGTGGACCCTCAAGTTGTTTTAATTTCTCAGATATTGTAAATAGCGTTGCAATACACAGGAAAAGCCAATATCTTTTTGAGATCTTAATTTTCATTATTGTAGACAATGTCTAAGCAGTGGGATTTCTGAAGGATATAATAGTTCAATTTTTAATTTTTTGAGAAAATTCTGTATTGTTTTCCATATTAACTACACTACTTTACATTCCCATCAACATCATTTTCTTTCCTCCACATGCTGTCAAGTCCTTGATAACTTGTCTTTTTGGTAATAACTATAAAAACTGGAATAATAACATCAATGCAGTTTTTATTTGATTTCCTAATATTTTAGTGGTACTGAGCATTTTTAATAGGCATGTTTGCTACCTGTATGTATTTGAGAATTATCCATTTAACTATATTTTTCATTTGTTGACCAATTTCTTTCTCTCTTTTTTCTGCCTTTTTAGCAAATTTTTTGGTGTTTCTAATACATTTTCTGAATTTTAACACTGTGTCAAATGGGTACAAATATTTTTATATATTCTGAATGTTGTCTCTTCAATCATGATTATTTCTTTCCTTGTGCATAAAATTTATACTTTGACATAATCTTATTTACCTTTAATTCTATTTTCTTGTGCCTTCAGAGTCTTCTCAAAAAATCCTGTACTCATACCAGAGTTCTGATGCATAGACTGAATATTTTTTCTACAAATTTTGTAGTTTTACTAATTATTTTTTATTCTTTATCGACTTTTGTGTTGGTTTTGTAACTGTCGTGTGACTGGAACTCATTTTGTTTATAGTCAAATATCTTGTTTTTCCATCACCCTTACTTAAAAAGATTGTCATTTCTCCAATATATATTCTTAGAAACTTTGTTGAAAAGTCTTTGGTTTTTGATGCATAGTTTCATTTCTTGTGCCTGTTTTGATCTAACGTTTGTTTTAACGCCAAAACAACACATTCTATTATGTTGTAAAGTCAGATTGTGTAAAGTTTCCTCCTTTGCCCCCACAATACAAATATCTGTTTTCTCATTTTACATCTTTCTCCATTGGCCATCTCTTAACATATCCATGTAGTTAGTATTTTTAAATTATTTTTAGTCCTCATACAGTATGAATAATTTATGCACTATGTTGGCAACATTAGGATTATGAATTTGTTCATACAATTATTCTTACCAGAAAATTTCTTACTTTACCATGTTTTGTATTACTCACTAGCATTCCTTTCTTTCAGAAATTCTTACAGAACAAGTTTGGTAGAGAGATATTCCCCCAGCTTTTGTTTGTCTGAGAATGTCCTTTTCTCTCTATTTATACCTTCAGGGTAATATATTTTTCGGTCAGTATTTACTTTTTCCTTTTTTTGCCTCTATTTCTTTCCATTTTTCCTGTGATATCTTTTCATTCTCTCCTGGCCTAAATGGTTTCTGCTGAGATGCCTGTTGTCAGATGAATTAAGAAAACTTTATACGCATTTTTTTTTCTTGTCTTTTATAGCCTTGAGAATCTTCTCCTTAACTTTTTTTTATCTTGGAAGCTTCATTATTTCTTGAGTTAAATCTGACTGCTGAAATTTAATGTTCTTCCTTCTGGATATTTTTATCTTTCCCTAAGTTTGCTAAGTTTCCTGTTATTCTCTCTTTGAATAAGTTTCCTACTCTTAAGGCATTGTGAAGTAACCGGAATAACCAGAATATTTTCTCTTTCAACGGTGATGCAGAGATCATTTAAATTTTTTAATTCCTGGTGATCTTTTTTGTTTCCTTTACTGCGTGTTTTCAGGTATTCTGTTTTTCAGCTCACTAGTAGTTTCTTCTGTTTGATCTACTTTCTATTGTCATGCCTTCAGTCATGTTTTAATTTCACCTAGCTTATTAGTCAACATTTTCTCTTTCATTGCTGTAGTTACTTCTGTGTCCTCTATAGTGGGGTATCTGCTTTTATTTTTTAAACCTTGCTAAGTTTTCTTAAAACTGCTATTTCAAACTTTCCCTTTGAGAGTTTTCATATACTGATTGCTTTCCAATCAGTTCCTTACAATTTATTGTTTTTTTACCTGACATCTCTTAATGCTTAAAGTGTGACATGCTCTGGGCATGGAAGAATTTAGTACTAACATCAGACTTATTTAGCTGCCTTTTATTTTTTTTCCTTTTTGTCTTTCCAATACTTTATGGCAGAACGCTGATTTTTCAGAGCTTCAGTGACTCGCAGTGGTCAGTATTAGATGGCGATCAAAATGCAGATTTACCAAGAGTTCATTGTTGCTGCCACTGATTTAGCACTAGAGGTGCATCAGTTATACGTTTTCCCACATCTGAAGCTTTAATTATTCAACATAATTATAGAAATTCCTAAAATGTATAACCCATCCCCAAAACATCCCCCTGAGTTTAGGATAGAGCCAGATACACTTTGCCCATAGTCACTGAGCCATGGAAAGGAATTGGAGGATTCTACCCTTCTCTGCAAAGACTCACCCTACAGTTACCAAGCCCAAGCACCTAGCCATGCCTGTGGCCACCAATGTCTCAAAGTTAGATTATCTTGAGTTTACAGACTAATAAAATAAGCTCATCACTAATAAGATAAACACATCACAAACATGATGGGATAGATCCATAGCCCATACTGTCTTGAGCTACTGTGAGGTGGACATTTGACTACAGGTCTCTGAAACCAACCACACAGGGGGTGCTGAGTCGAACAAAAATCTCATAGAGAGAGTACCAAAGCATAGCTTAGTACTGGGACTGTTCCCAATCCTCTTTCCATGGGCCCTTTTCTAAAGGTAGGTGTCATTACGATCTGCTCTGTGTTAGATTTCCCCAGCATATTAAGTTGCAGGGAACTCCTGGGATATCTGGCCTCTCTTCGGTGAATGGATCTCATTCCACATCTTTGCTAATAAAATCCGGAGCAGCTGTAGTGGAGTTGTGAATCACATAGTTAATGAAGTTCCGGGGTCTCAGTGCATGTGTACTGACCTGTCTGTGAACACTATATGATTTCACTTAACACTGAATTTCATCATGATTAAACTAGCATGGGTTTCAAGTCTAAGGCCATGCATGACTTAATTCCCCTCCATCTTCCAAGTAGGAAGTATTTTTGTCCATGCTGCTCTGACTTTGGAGACTTTGGAGACAATAGGGTCATCTCACTCCTTTCGGCCTTCTTCAGTGCATATTTTCATTTTATTATATTAAAAATAGGAACCATGTCTGTCGCCGATATTCCTTAGCTCTTGTGACCGTTTGTGAATAAGTGTCATGTGGTGTGCGAATAGCTATTTGTTAGCTATTCACACACCACATTTTGAACTCACCTGGCGTGTCTGTGGGAAGACAGTAACAAAAGATTGTATTCAGCTCTCCTATTGTACCATTTCCCAAAGACTCCGGTATGCTACTGTTTCTGTGTGATTCCATGACTCTTGAGCAAGTATGTCCTGGATTTTCAGGGCATTATACAAACAGCAAAAACCAAAATACAGAGGCTAAAAATAAAATTTTCCAATTCAATGTACTTTTAGGAGAAGAATATAATTTAATTCACAATTTATTGTAATAGTACACACCCCTCATTTGTGCACTATAAAAGGAGAGTTTCTCTGTAAGTAATTTTCCCTTTTATAGGTTGTTTTAGTCCATTTGGGTTGCTAAAATGTAATGCTTTAGCCTAGGTGATTTCTACATAATGGAAAATTTTGCTCAGCATTTTGGAGGGTGGCAAGTGCTAGGTCTAACAATCCTCAGATTTGAGGTTTGAGAAAGTCTCTCTACCTCAAAGCTAGTGTCTTGCTTCTGAGTCCTCACATGGTGGAAGGGCAAAAAAGGTGCTCAAGTCAAGGATGCTAATTTTATTCATAAGGATTGAACGCTCAATGCTTAACCTCTTTTTTTTTTTTGTGCTGGGGATCAAACTCACAACCTCGCACCTGTCAGGCAGGCACTTAGGCCACTGAGCTAAATCCCCAGCCCTACTTTTTGAGACAGGGATTCACTATGCAGTTCAGGTTGGCCTTGAACTTACTTTGTAGGCCAGGCTGGTTTTGAACTCACAAAATTCCTCCTGCTTTAGCCTCCTGAATGCTGGGATTATAAGTGTGTACTACCACACCCAGCTTTAACCCCTTTTGTAAGTACCCCACCTTTAATGATCTCTCATTAGATAGTACATTCTGGAAATAAATTTTAGAGAGCCCAAATATTCAGAATATATCAAGGACCATCCAGTCTTAGTACAGCTTTAGAAATAGGAGCTGCTCTATTAAATGATCCTCTTTTGCAGACTGAAGGATGGGTGAGAAAGCAAAGATAGTATCTTGATTAGGAATGAGTTAAAAGGTAGCACTACTTAAATATTAATTTTATTTCTAATATTATGTTTACACAAAAACATGAAGCATATACATGAATAGCAATATGTAATATTTTAAATGAATAATAAAATAAATATTCATAGCTAATTGAAGAAATGTTTATTTTTGATATTCAACTTAAATTTGAAGTTTCTTTGATAGTTTTCTGACAATTATGTGCAGATACATATCTGCAGTATGTGTGTGAGTGCACATACAGCAAAAAATATTAAAATAGAATTAACATTTCTCATGTTTGCTCTCTACTATGCTTTGGTTTCTCTCATATCATTGTATAGTTAAATCCAATGATTTTTTTTTTCATTTTCTGAAGTTTGCACTTTGATTTGGACCCTCAGTAAAAAATAATCAACAAATTTACTGATCATTGCAAACTAATCATCATTCATATCCTGACAATCCTGCAATTTACATTTTAATTCCCTTTCCTTCCTGAGTAAAACTGTGCTAGTCAGTTTTCAGACACTGTGAGATAAGCACCTGGGATAAACAAATTAAAAACAGCAAACATTTAGTTCGGCTCACTGTTTCAGAGATGTCAGACCATGGGCAGTCTTCTCTGTTGTTATTAGGATGGAGGAGAGGCTGCCCAGCATGGGGAAGTGTGTGTAGTGGCCCTGCCTCATGGTGGTTGAGCAGCAGTGAAAGAAAGAGTTTAGAGTCCCAATATCTTCAAGGCCACCGTCTATGACCTGACCTTCCCTCACCTCTTAAATATTCCACCAACTCCTCATAATACCACAGACTCATGGCCAAGACTTTGGTATAGAGATTTTTGGAGAAATTTAAGATCTAAAACATAAAAGACTCAAACTATTTGTTCTCATTTTTATTTTAGAACTATATCAAAATTCATACTGTTTAAACATTAGTTTATTATACCACAAGTCAGCCATTGCATTTATATTGCCCAGTGGCTAAATTGACAAGACCAGCCATCGAATTTTACAAAAAGAAAACCCAATCAGATATTTTTATTTCAGAGATTAAAATTATCACCTTAAACTACTGGAAAAGAAAATCTCATTAGAAAATCAAATCAGAAAATATTTTTCTCTTTTTATTATTTTATTTACTTTATCAAAACTATCAAAATCTGAAAACCCTATAACCTAAATATCTCTTAAATATCTCAGTTCTCTGTACTATTTCTATTGTTCATCACATCATTCTAAACCATCATGAAATTTTGGCTGGAAAATTCAAAATGTGATGGCACTATCAGTTTAGTTACATTAAGTGCCCCCCCATTCTTTTGAGTGTTTTTTTTTCAAATCTGGAATTTTAATATAATGACTTCTCAGATATAACTTCTTATTCCCAGCTTCTTTTTATGCCTCATTTTTTAATTCTCTCTCTCTCTTTCTCCATGTATATGCATATTTTATATATATATCAAAATTATTATTATATATTATATATCAAAATTACATATAATTATAATTATAATATATATCTATATATTGTATATAATTATATATAATATATATAATTATGTATTATATATAATTATATATTATATAAATCATATATATATGGTATTACATTTCACCTAACCCTTCAGGTAGTCTAGTTTCAGAATACATTACCATGTTTTATAGTGTTCATTCCAACAAGAAAGGATGGTACATATCTATTATTATTGCTATTTTAAAAGAAATAATTGTGCAATTTCAGTGTTCCTGGACCTGAATTTTTTCTTTTTCTTTTATCTTGCAAAACATGGATCTTCTTAATCATCATCTTTCCTTTTTTATTTTTGGAATTATCAGAAATTAGTTCAGAATTAGGACAACAATGAAGGAAAAGATACTTTTCAGAAATAGGCAAAAGTATTCTTTGACCTTAGAATAATTCAGCCACAGATTTGTATATAGTACATTCTTCTAGTATATGACCTTTGAGGGCATCTAGAAACAGTAGTATCTTACCTTTTTTGTTGAGACCATCTTCCCTATATTTTGCTCCTTTTTGTACATTCATTTTCATAGCATTATTTCTTCAAAATTTCCTCAACAAGGCTCATTTCAGAGCATGTCTGTAATTATGGCTTAAAGATCTTTAGATTTTGTCAGTCTGGTAGTTACTATACCTTGGCAAATACTTTCTCATTGACTTTTGCACCTGTTAAAACAGAGTTACTTCTTTAGGATTAGCTTTCCTTGTATTGTCAAATCTTTAGTTCTGGGCCGGGGATATACCTCAGTGGCACAGACCTGCCTGTCAAGTTCAAGGTCCTGAGTTTGATTCCCAGTACTCCAAAACAAAAAACAGAACAACAACAACAACAACAACGAAAACCAAAAACAAAGAAACAAACAATAAAACCCTTTTTATTCTATTTCTACAATCTCATTTGCTACCTAAACTTACAAATCTCAATTACATTCTTTGAAACACAATCAAGGAAATCTATTATACCATTTCAGTAGTTTAAAAAATGGGAAAATTTTTAAAATGTATGCGCTACTTAGCAACTTTACAAATGCTATGATTCATTGACATTTAAGGGTATGCACCTATTCCTAAAACTGAATACTTTCTCAGAAGAACTTGTTGCTGTAATTTAGGGTCTCTCACGTCAGACTGATGTGATGGTGTTTCATAAATCCTGTGAAGTACCCTTAACATTATCCAACCACATGCACGAATGAGCAACTCCCAAAATTTGTTTGTTGTTACTTGGCTGAGAAAGGGAAATCCACCTGCACGGCATACTGGAGATGGAGAAGTCCAAGAGCAGCAGGAAGTCAAAAATTAGAAACTTTTAGAGAAACACAAAATCATATTCTGATAATTCATTCGCAAATAACAATAGAAATACTATGTTGTCACTAATCCATGAAGTTCTCATATAGCTCCTGCATTTTGGGGGGATTTTTATGTTTTCAATGTGAAAACTTACCTCCAAAATGCATGAAAATTTATTAGGGTGTGAAAGTAGAGACAAATTGACAATTTTTAGTGGTACAATTTAATTGTTTGATTTCTCCTAATACTATTCTTTACATTTATCTGGCACTCACATACTTTATTATTAGTATGTTTACCTAAGACAAGAACTGGCCCAAATTATTTTTTTTCAAAGCACAGAATGATTTAGCTACAGGAAATTAAAGTTATAGTGAATATCACATGGACATTGTCTCTCTACCACTATTATTAGAGCAATTACGAACTGTAGTTGTGCCATGACTATCTAATACCTCTACCAGCATGATGTGTCTCTTTATTGTACCAATTGCTTTGTGAACACTAAACAGATTACTGATTGTATAAATTTATCTGGCTTGCTGATTTTCCACATTAAACAATGTTAACAATTTGGATAAAAATATTGAGACACTAACATTGTTTCTTTTTTATAATTATAGCCACAATAAAACAATGATTTTTAAAAATTCAAATAATTATTAAAAAATAATTCTTAACCAAATAGAACAAAACATACTAACGAATAAATTGATTTAAAATATTTTCAATAAATGCATTTATGAGCAGGGCATAATGACACATACCTGTAATTTCAGTACTCAGGAGGCTGAGGCAGAAGGATTTCTGTAAATTCTAGGATAGCCTGGGCTGTCAAGTGAGTTCAAGGCCAGTCTGAACTAGACAGAACTGTATTTTGAACAACAGAATGTAGTTATTTTTGCCTAAAAAAAGAAGTGTGTATTTATTTCTCTATTTACAGTTGCTTTCAGTATAATTCATCTCTTTTTAAAAGTTGGCTTCCTTAAATAGCTTACATTCATATGTATGTAAGGTTAAATTTATCAGCAATCCAGTAGAATCACAAGGAATCATGTTCTGCTTCTCCATACTTGAAAAATTCTAAAATAATATATTAAATGTCTTCCTATTATTAGAAAATTTATAGTTACATCTTAGTTTGTTTTAAAATGTTTTACTAAACAAGCTTGTTCAAAAATTATTATGACATTTTGAACAAATTCTTGACACGTCACCTTTCTAGTCTCTTAAACATTTTTAACACAACATTTATCTTTCCATCTTATTTGACTCCTAGCAAGCTAATTTCCATTTTTATCTGTATCACTGAACAAGAATTTACTGAGTGTGCAACCTAAATAAACTTTTCTGTGAAATGTGGTACATTAAAGAAAGAATGACTCTTTTCCCATATTTTATTCTGTAGCTATTTTCTAGTGAAGCACATTCCTTTCCTTCCTTATGTTAAATTACATGCTTATGAATAATCATTTAGTTCCTGTTTGCAAAGCTGTTTAAACAAATTTTACTAGTCAGGAGAGGTGGTTTATGCCTGTAATCCCAGGACTCGAGAACCTGAGTGAGGAGGGTTGACA